>JAAXYX010000785.1:0-30945 GCA_036851915.1 Ptenothrix huangshanensis | reverse complement strand
TATTACTGTCACCCCACGGATTGTGAATTGTCCGTCTATGATAGTAAAAATGCAAAGTGCTCTGGGCGGATATTTTACGGTTAGGAGGCATTTACAGTGCTTTCTTAAATTGCATATGTAATGCTGCATAAATATGTGTTTTATTGTGGATTTTATTTTACGCTTTTCTATAACTACCTATAGGATATTTGTAGGACTGATGTTGATGATTTTGTTGTTATCCTTGTAGGTGTTTTAGTATATTATGAAAATTAGTGGTTCGTTCTATCGATACTGAGTTAGCATTAAATGTCTTTTTATTCAAAGTTACGTAGGTACCTATCTACTTGGTGATACACCTACGTAATCGAGTGGTAATTCTTGTATAATATAAACGAATTCTTTTGTTGGTGTTTTTGAAATTGTAATACCTTCTCTCTATGGATCGTCATCTTCGTTGAGATTTAAATGCGTGTTATATAATTAAGTTTGGGTTAGTTTAAACTTTCTTAAAGTACTCTTAAAATACGTTGCTATTGATGCTGCTGTGTTGGTAGTTGATAGTGGATAAAGCAGCGAACCTATTTGTGATGATCATTTAGTGTGGGACCGTGGGTATTAGTATTTTATTGTACAGTCATTTCCTCTCAGCTCAGTTTACACTTGGCTTCTTCCTCTTCGTAACTTATCCGCCCTTCCTTTGATCCTGTGATGAGTCCACTAGCTCTCTCTCTCTTACTCCATGTTTTGTCATTCATCATTTTTTGTACAGTTTTATTTTCGACGTTTAAGGTGTAGGTGGATTCATGGTTGTAGGAAATTGTCGTTGTCATTTTCTTTGTCGTATCGTCTTGTCTTGCCGTTGTCTTTATAGTTTGTGAGTCTTATAGATTATAACCATTTTGAAGAAGGGGTTTAATGTTCATAGTTAATTTGATTTTAATATCTGGATTAAATGCATACGAGTAGGCAGGGTGTATGAATAGATGCAGGTACGGTTTTGTTTTGTTTTGAGCGTTGGCTTTGTTTCTGCTGCGGCGTGTTTTTTCTTGTGTGAGCGTAAGACGTAGAATGTCTATCTAATGTTTTGTTTTGTTTTATTCTTAATGATTGTCCCTGTCCATCAGGTGGTAGTTCGGTTTGGTACGAAAACGAAATGCAATGAGCGACAGGTGTCAAGTTAAGTTGGAGCCGTGAGCTTTAAACAACTCATCTGTTTTTATCAAAAGCTTTTGACGGTGATTATATCTCCTTCTAAAAACTCACGTGGAGTAGGACGAATTACCTAGCTGCTCATTTCATATAGGTATAGTTATTAAGGTACAATTAGTTGAAGGATTAATCCATAAAAATGCATTAAGTGATATGGGATTGTTCGTTTCGATAATTAGCCACGAATGCAGGTATGTATGGAATTTGAATTCGAATAATGGCACTTATTATTACTGGTTTGTTGTTTATTGATTTATTTTTTGTTTTTCGTTTTTCCTTTGTTGGCCGTTGGGGTTAAGTCTTTAGAATTTGCATTTGCAGTTTTTTGATTTTTATATGGTAATGACGAACAATGAAAGGGATTCTTCACAGTTTTATTTTATTGTTATGTATTGTATGAATACTTTGTTCGGTCTTCGATCTTGGTGCTCCTGCGTTGCTAGAGCCTATCTGCATAATTTCTTGGATAATCCTCATTACAATAAAAAATTTGCTTTTCCTACAATCGCGTGTATTCACATCGGTTAGATTTTGTTTGGTACGGTTGGGCTGCATTTAAATTTGAAGTTGAATTTAGATGCTCTTAAAATTGATAAAGATTTTATGGTTGAATGACAGACGAATAGAAATGGGAATGGATGGATTCTTCGTTGGAAGGGGAAATTAAAGGTTGAATGTTGACTTTAAATTGCCCAGCATTTCAACATGCATTGTTAGATATATGTACCTATATATTGGAATTCTTTGATTTTTCGCTCTTTGGTCTGTTGAGTCAAGGAGCTGAAGCCAAATCCAAAACCAACCTGCTTAGAAATTGTTGGATGAATAATGTTATTTAGGACTCCCAGATTTAGGAGCTCAAGCTGTTTGTAGAATGTTCAGTACATATTACATAAGTGCATATTTTTTTCAGTTTCTCTTCGAAGATGCAAAATGGAGTATCTGCTTGTAATTGGTAAGCATGACAATGACTCATACGTAATAGATTCCTTGCTCCTGTTCCTGTACGGCACAGTTTACTGTGATAATATTGGGCGCACATCCGCACATCTCTCTTTCTCACCGTCAGATTTTGAGATTTCGACGACCACACATTGCCACATAATATTATCACAAGAGCTTTTGAGTGTTGTAGCAGTGGATAAATAGCGTCGTGGACTTAACGTGACATATATTATATAATTGAGGTCTAGAATAGACAATCTTTTGGGCTCACAAGTATCTCCTAAGGTTACGTTAGGTTTTGATCAATTTAGAATTCTATTTGGAATGGGGACATACTTCGTATACTCATATTACATCGTATTTAGATGCATATGCCTTACAGATATATCAGTTTAATGTTGGTGTGTAGAGTTCAATGGGATGCATGTGAAAAATACCTTCAATTGAATCGTTGCCTGGGGGCTGAATCCCAATGTTGAGAACATTGAGAATTACTTACATACTGTAGTAAAAGGAAAAGGTAAAGGGATTTTAAAAATGCTCATCTTGATGAGTGCGAGTTGAGGATTTGATTCGAGTTTTGCTGTTCCACACGAAACTCTTTTAGGCTTGCACCAGCATCAGTCAAAGTGTAGTATAGTGCAGGGTAGTGGTGAGTAGCGGCTTCTTGGCTAAAAAAGTGCCAACAAGTGTTGAATTGTATACCTATAGAAAAGATACCTCCGTCTGTTCATGGTGTGTCGGTATCCGAGTAAAGATTCTAACCCTGTAGTCTCTTTATTACATGTAAAATTATACTTAGAGACGGTTGCATGCTGGTTCTCATTCCAAGATTTTTTTTAACCGCAATCTTCTGTCCTCTGAAATATACTGAATCACTCAAACGCTTATTATTTTATCTGAGTTTACAAGTTTTTAAATTCTACTTAGCTCAAGTCACATAAAAAAGCATTTAGAAAACAGGGGTAATGGAAAAGCAACCAGTACCAGTGCTAGCTTTAGCTTTCTAGTTTTCGTACAATTTATAGAAGTTAATCTATGTATAAGCATAGGTGTTTTGGTATATTATTTTTAAAATGTGATGTGATTTTGTCAGACTGACGAATATAACAAATACCAGGACAAGAAAAGACAAAGGGGAAATACGTACAGTGAAGTTGAAAAAATAGCTTTATTATAAGACTTGATAGTTAATAGTTAAGTATGGGTAGACAGTAGACACGAGGCGTGCGAAGAAAATCCGGATTGAGAGGAAGACGGAAATTAAGAATTGAAATTAGTGGCGTGTTTTCTTGTGTGCGAGTCTACTTCTCCTTTTCGATAATATAAAGCACGTCTCTGACTTTTCTGATTCTTACTCGGAGTCGGATTTTGTATATAGGCATATCTAATTAAATACGTAGGTGCATATGATTTGATGATGTGAAGTGAGTTTGTTGTACAGGTTTTCATCATATGGTTCAAGCTATAGGCATTGAGTTTGAGTATTTGAGTGGTGTCAGTATATTTGTGTGTGATGTATTCCGTCTTGTTGTGTTTCTGTATTTGAGTACGATTGGGATGTTGAGGGAGGCAGGAAGTTTCAGGTGGAGGAACCCTGAATTTTCTGTTTACTCTAGTGTAGTATTTTACTCTATCATTTAGTCCATTGTTAAAGTGGAAAAGGAATGAGAAGGAAGGGCGAGCATTAACTACTGTTGCTGGTTTCTTCCTTTCCTCAGCATTGTTTTATTCGTTTTT
Organism: Ptenothrix huangshanensis; assembly: GCA_036851915.1. Classification (NCBI taxonomy): domain Eukaryota; kingdom Metazoa; phylum Arthropoda; class Collembola; order Symphypleona; family Dicyrtomidae; genus Ptenothrix; species Ptenothrix huangshanensis. Next base: position 27,069 of record JAAXYX010000785.1, on the reverse strand, counting down.
TCGGAAATTTTATTTCTAGGCTAATTGTGGCTGTAAGTAATGTGAGTACGAGCGATTTATTCTGTTCTACGTTCTGTTGGCGTATCTGTGAAGTTTGTGTGTGTACATGCACTTGCGAGTGCCAGTGTCCATGCCTATGAACATAGCATAGGTAAATGAGGTTTCGTCGTTCCTTGTGTCGTATTCGCATTCGTATCTATTTGTGCTATTTCATTTTGGTATTTCGCATTCGTGTTATGTGAACGCGGCGTGAATTGACTCGCTGAAGAAAATAGCTGCAGCATTGCTATAGAAGTGACTTGGACAACATAACATTTGTATTAAAGCAACAACATTACTTGAGCGTGGATAAGATATAAATGTAGGTATGTATATATATGTACACCGTGGTTGCAATTTTTGTGGCGAAACTTTTTCTAATGAAATTCATTTCATGAAGAATTCTTTCCACTTTCACAGTATTGTACAAAATTGTTATTGTTGCCGAACATTGATGTGAAATACCTAGTTCAGCCACCATGTTTGACTTAAAGTTTGTCTCAAGTAAAAGTTATAGCTAAAAATCGTGTGCACTTTTATTGGTGGCAGTCGACTTTTAAGCTCCAAGTGGGGGAGTTTGACCAAATTGAGTTGAATGGGTTGTAATTGTAAAGCGTCATCAAAACGTACCGCTGTCACGATGGTGTTGTTTTTGTTTTAGTTTTTATTGGCAAGTTATTAATGTGTACTGTTTTATGTGGTCATTCTCAACAAGTGTAATCAATCTGTGTAATTTCTTGTTTCGGCGGATTTAAATTTCGTTGATGTTGCGTATTTGACGGTTGGATTTGGAAGACCAGGCTTGGCCTGGCGTTTTTCAGTAAAGATGAGTAAAAAATCAAAAAGTGCTACGTCGGTACTGATACAAAGTTTACCGACCATTTTAAAACCCAAAAACAGTAGTAGCAATAAAATCCAGAATGGCGTAAGTATCGTCACTAATGGTAATAGCATTGCTCATGCATCTGGCAACAGCAAAAATAATGCAGTTAATTCCAACCTTGGTGGTAATAATAATAATAATAATAATAATAGCAGCAACAGTGGTCACAGTAGTAATAATAATAGTAAAAACAAGAGCAAAATCAGAAAGGACAAGAATCAGAAGGATAAGGATGCTCACAAGAATGGTGGTGATCATAATGATATGAGTATGAGCGGTTCGAGTACCGTCACCAATCATGATGTGGAAGACAATAAAGTTAATAAGAAGAAAGCAATGGCTTCAAAGAACGGGCATAGCCAGAGTGCTAGTGGTGGTCGTAGCCATGGTCACGGTCACCATCATAGAATGAAAGAGACTGAAGGGCATAATCAGAGTGGGAGTCAAAGAAGTCAACATAATAATAGTCATAGCCACGGACATGGAAATGGACACGGCAACGGCCATGTGGTCACTAATGGATCGTCAACAATAGGTCATGCTTCCAATGTGGGAATGGACGTGGGCTTAAACGTGGACGTTCGTGGTCGTCCTATCGTACGGAAGAAGTGGAGACCATTGAGCTATGCAGAACCGGGACGACATAGTCATCGCAGTTTAAGTACTAGTAGTATAAGTATCATTAATGGTGGGCTTAGCATTCATAATGATAGGCATGGACATGGATATGAACTGGAGAATCTTCATAATGGTGTAGATAATGACGGTGAAAATTTGGAGGATGAACTGTTCTTGGGTGGAGGCGAGGGTGAGAAAGAGAAGTTTAATCAAAGAGATAGGGACGTTTTCTTTGGAAGAAATGGGAGTGTACTCCGTGCCAGCTCAAAGTATTTTAATTTCAATTCAAATTCGGTGCAAAGTAATCATCAGAATTATCATTCGAGTGCGAGTGTTTACATGGATGGTGGTGCGGAACTACAGCAGCAAAAAGAAAGGAGTCAGCAGCAACAGCAATCACCGCAACATAGCAGTGCTAATTTTAATGATGGTTCTAAAAAATATAATGGTCATAGTGTAGCGGATTTGGAAGCAAGGCTAAGTCGATTAAGATTACAACAAATGGCACGAAGGAAAAGTGTAGATTTTGCTATTTCCTGTGTTGAACCGGACCCTACATGTTTCTCTGTTGAAGAGGTAGTGACTTTACATATTTACATAGGATAATTATTTGTTAATGATGTTTAAGAATGTTCAGAAGTTCTGAAATGAAGCTTCTTTGATATCATGAACCTCGACAATATTTGTCAATTATATACCTATGTGAATATATGTACGTTAAATGCGCAGTTTATCCTTTAGCGAATTGTTCATTTCTACGCAATTTAGGAACAGTGATGATACGCAGCAAATGTATATACATAAAATTTGCCTGATAGTTATTTGTGTTACTGTAGAATTAAAAATTAGCGTACACTATGTGTAATTACATTTTAAAAAGTGATGAAGAATATTTCAGCCTTCAGTACGTTGGTACTTTATTAGTGGTATTTTATTTTGTTTATATACAAAAGGTTGTTTTTACCCCTAGATCAATTTTGAACTATGTACTTAAATGGATCTCCGGTAGGGTTGAACGAGGAACTCGAAATGGAATTCCAATGTTAGGATTCGTCAACACATCATATGGTTTCCAGTTTCTATGCATTTGTTTGTATCTTGTAAAAGTGTCGAAATTGTAGTAAGATACTGACGGTAGGTATTGTTGCGATAATTTCTTGTTCCTGGCCCAGCGTGGAATGGCATGTCATGGTATAGTTGTCAGCTCGATTTCTATGGACTTACATACATAGTAACACTTTCTTTTCTTTGTGTGTCCGATTCTCTCCAGAATCAGCACCAAAAACCAGCCAGCCCATCCTTTTCAGTTTCTAACTCTTGAGTGAGTGTAAGTGCTTTATTATCAGAACTAGGTAATGTAAATAGAAATAAAAACTTGTATGTCTAATGGAAAGTTAAGATTAGCAAACTATTTCCTTTTAACGTCAAATTTTCTTTCTATAGTAGTTGTTGGGTTATCTGTAACTATCAGCTAGTGTATATATGGATAGGTACACGTGGTCTTCTTTGCTTTACTTTGCTTTAGGTGTAACGATTAATGTGGTCTGTGACTTGGGCAGAGTTAATGACTCTTAAAGAAGCAGATTTATACCGCGTTATATTATGCTTCTATGATTTTATTTATGGCTTAAACTTTAAAATAGAATCGAAATGTTACTCATGGAGATACCTAGGAATCTAGATAGTACATAAATAAGTAGATAATTTTGTGTATATGCACTGAATATAGATAGATTGCTAGGTATTACCTGATTGTACCACATGCCTACCTATACAATGCAGTGGAAAGGAGAATCCTTGTAATTATATATCTTACTGGTATATCTATAATTATATTTTGTTTTTATGGAACATTTTACATCTTCCATGAAGCATGCCGTTCTCTGTTCATCGTCGTGATATACCTATATATTATATATAATTAGACTCCACAAGTATCTGTACCTACAGTATATGATAGGACGAGAATACCTGTGCCGTTTATTGTGCTCATGCTTTTGTTTATAGCGCTAAGATTGTGAGTACATTTCTACCTAATACACTGGCTGATTAGTGTCAAGATATTTTCCAACTATCTTTAGTATTTAACGTGGTTTGGTTTCGGATTTGCTTTGGTTTTGGTATTCTAAAGTTTATTATTGGGTTTTTTGTACTTTGATGCAGCAGCGGTTACATTACTATGTAGAATATGCGTTCTAGTCCTTCACTCACTTGACTTAAATGAAATTTAACTTGAAATGATGTATCCTATTGTATTTGGTGTTGGTACTAGTCTTGTCCTGGCTTGCCTTGGTATAACTTGGCCTGACCTGGTCTGGCGTAGTGTGGTCTGACACCAGCTCTTCTTATATGAGAATAGAAGTATAGCTTTCCCAATAACACTCCCAGAATCTCTAGTTTCAATTATTTCATCCTCGTTTCTTCGAGAGTGTTGTTAATGTTGAAATGACGAATTTATGGTTTCACGCAACTTTTCCATTCCGTCATGGATAATTTTTTGAAGGTTTGCCGACTCTCTTCTGCTAGCAGTGAAGGAGTCAGCGTTAGGATCAGAATCAGAGTGTGTGGTTCGATGGAAAAGAGACTACTTTCTTGGCTTTGGCATCTTGACTTTTTATAAGCTGTCTTGGAAGATGTATTGTTGAATGAATCCCCGTTCTCGTGTGTTAGTGTGGAGTGTTCGATAGACAAGAAATTTATATCGTCGTTGAAGATGCAAAACAAGTCATATGCTTTAAGTTTCCTGTACGTATTGTTTATTTTGCTTCTGGTGAACACTCCGTTTTACTTGTTTTGCTTTTTGGAAAAATTATGTGTGGCTAATTTTTTACTTTCAACGACGGCAGTTGACTGAAGTGCGTGATTTTATTTATAATGTATGAGTATTGACTAGTTTTAGTATGAGAAGTGCATCTACTTTGTGCTAGGCAGTTAATTCGGATTCCAAAGATCTGATGCGATGTGTCAAAATCGCGTTGGCATACCCAGGTAGGTAGGTGCCTTTCCTTCTACATGCACATATATTCCGGTTGTTTAATGCCGTGGTTGTGTCTTACTTGGACCTTTGCCTACGTATGTCGTCGTGGAAGAGTGTAAAATGGCTATAATTATGCAATTGACCCCTTAAGAAGAATACTTATCTTATTGATATCGATTTAGCATGCGGTATGCTCAGCACGGGGCTCAATGCAGTTAGCCAGTTTTCATTCCTCAACGACGATATATAAACGCATGTCTCAGTTGTTTTGGTTTCAGTTTTGGTTGTTATGCACATTGTTATGGTAGAGAGTGCAGCGACGGAGATGTGTTTTAGTTATCGGTTGGATGATCTGCTCCTGACGGATGGGTAGGAAAGTTACTTTTTAGTTGAATTTTAGTGTGCTGGGTCTGGTGCTATATCGTTGAGCAGGTACCTACATTACATTGTACGTACATGGAGGTGCCCACTTTTAACAGTTGACAGTGGCACTGAGTGTATGGTAATAATAAAGATTATGTAATAAGTTGTTAGATGTTTGTTGACTCAGACTTACGACTAGAGTTCGACTCAGGACTCAGGGGTTGTGTAGGTGGCTAGGTGTATTCAAGTTTGAACGATGACAAGGATGTAAGATTTAAATGGTTTACATTCTTTTCAATAGGTGCATCCTTTGTCAGCATTTTGCATATATATGTAAGTATGTACATCGCAAATAAAACGTAGTTATGTATATATATATACTGCAGTTTTTTGTTCTTTGCAAATGATTGATGTTTTGTCGGTTTTACTATCAGGAGGATGTAAAACCTATTTTATCGGCTTTATTGTATTTGCCTAGTAACTGTTTATTTCCAGATTTTTAAAATTAGTTATATTGTTTGTGAAATTTTTGTTATATTTCGATCGGATAGAATCATGTCTTACGGTCCTCTCTTGAAATGTAATTACAGTATCTACTTCAGAACCATGAATGTAGGAAATTTGGTCTTTTGGTAGAGTGAAGTTATACGTGTCGCTTCACAAGTACCTACACACATCTGCTTGCGTAGGTATTTTTAACATTTGTGATGTTTTGAATCTGTTACAAACATGATAATGTGATATGCAGTTAGTTTTTTCTGCTTGAATCAGCATCAGCACTTTTTGTGAAGTAATTGTGAGTTCGTATTTGAAAGCGAGTGCATTTTCTTTAAATTATAGTAAAATCCCTATCTAGGTGGATTAGTACCTACCTACATGTATCAAAAGGACTACCTGGGTATGCCTTTGGTTTGCGTGACATTTGTGTTTATTTTTAGCTTCAATATTTAATGAGTTGATTTGATTGCTTTTATTCTCATTATTACGGCGGGATATAGCAATAAAGGATGTTACGACTTGTGACTTTATAACTATTTTAATACTCTTACAAATTTATAACACTGTGTTAGCTTGGAATTTCAGTATTTGCATTGTGTACATTGACAAAGTAGTATTAATTATAAACCATGTGGCCATGCATTTCATTTATGGCACGGCATTTTACGAGAGAATTATTCCTTGCTGCATAAGCCCAATCTCGCATGCTCTACAGCGAAATGAGAAATTCGAGATCGAGATTTATGAGTCGACGGACAGTTAAATTTTGAAATGACTTGTATAGTTGTAGTTGACTTTGGCTTTGATTTCGTTTTAGACTGTTTCTTGTTGGTTTCCTACCAAGTATGAAGGGAATCAGAAGTTGTGTCGTATGGAGTTGTAACGTTTGAACGATGTCACGAGGTAGCTTTATTTTTTAGTGTCTCAAGTATGGTGTGCACCTTGAGGGATGCAATGTTAATGTTGACGCAACGTCACATTACTGTGTTTCGTACTACTTTGATATGTGTATAATGTCACAGGCACAACTAAAGAGCAGTCAGTAGAACTAGTAGCAGTGATATTGGGGAATGGCCGACTCAAATGGCTTATAAAATTTTAAAAAAGCAAGAAGAAAAGTAAACTAACAAACAAGCAACTCAGGATTCGGGAAGTTGTAAATATGTAATTTTGCTTTTAGGGACATTTTTGAAGAATTCAATCATGCTGGTCTCTTTCCGTTTGCTTGCTCTTTGCTTCTACTTTAGGCGTTTTCACGTGCGTGCTGGTTCATGCTGACGTACGACTTACCCATTCGTAGTGTAAGCTGTAAGAGTAAGAGTTAGGTATACAGACATACGTGCAATTATTTTGTCAAAAAATGTGATGCGATAGCGCTCCGAGGTATTGTGAGGCTATAAAAGAGGAAAACGGTTTGTTTGTTGAATTGTTATGCTCAGCTTATTTATGTTGTATTTCATATTTTATAAATTGACGACGACTTCTTGGAAATAATTTTATGAGTTCGCTGAATAGAAAGTGTGACTTCATTTGAAATGGAAATGACTATGTCCTTGGCCCAGTCCACGGACTTGCTAGGTAGATTAGATTTTTCATTATATATATATATAGGTATATATCACATTAGGTATTTATTTTGATTGGGGTTGGTATGAGGGAACTTGAATAAGTACAATCTAATTTAGGATTTCGGGAAGGATTCGTACGGGTAGGTACCTGTCCTAGTGAGTACTCCAACACCGGTACTGGTTTGCTGATTGTGGTGTTCTTTTCGGTTCGGGGTATTTTGAAATTGAGAAACTAGCTCTAGCATGAAAGCCAAAGGCGCTTTGTGTTTGTGTAGTTGTGGTAGATGTCACTGATTAATGTTTTTGTCTGTATAGCTAGGTACTTTCCTTTATGTGTTCTTAGTCATTACCATGACTGGATGACATTCTCTGTTAATGTATGTCAACATTCTTATGGTTGCATGTTTTACATTTTTACAGTCGTTGAAGGATAGTAGTTCCAGAATGAGATATTATGTAAATTATAAAATACCTAAAGATACAATAGGCCGCTTGATTCTTTTTCAGAGGTCTATTTCCAAATTACGGGGGAAATAATGAATTTATAGGAGTAGGATTTTGTTTATAATATAGGGAGCTATTTATTTTGTGATAACCGTGGAAAATTAGAATTGTAAGCAAGAACCAAGTACGTCGAAAGGGTCGAATTTGTTTTTAGATGTGCAAAACGTTCTCTTTGATTGTTTATGCCTCGGAACGATGTAAAATGTTCAAAATGACACTTCTGTTAACTGTAACAGATATCACAACTTACACTTTTAAAAGACTATTATGAAGTTGTATTCCTTACGTCGTGCCATTAATACATCAAACATTTTTGGCTCTTTTGAGCTCAAAATAATTACATAATTAGAAATTAATTAATAATTAAATAATTAGATTATATTGCACACCTAGCATAATTATTTTTAATGTTTATGCATATGGTTTATTAATTCATGTTCTCTCTCGTGTTACGAACTCTAAACTTACCTTGTTTTCCATTTCCTAGTCCAATCGATATTATTGCAGTTTTAGTTACATATGTCAGTCAGTGGATAGCTGATCAAGTGAACGATGATGACAAATTACAATTACTAATTAGAATAACCTTTTATTTCTGTTTTCAGGGAGTTGGTCAAGACAGACTTGGAATTTACATTAAATCTGTGGTCACTGGGGGATCGGCGGATATGGTAAGAAATGTTTCAGTACTCTGTTTATAATGAATTGTACGTGACATCGAAATGAGTAGATATGCATGTATTTAATTTAATTTGATTTAATATTTTTTGAAAGATGTAAAGAAAAGATGTGAGAATTATACGAGTTGTTAAATTTTAATTACATGGCTAAAGAAATTTAGAGCATGACAAGATGAATTATGGTTGAAACTACTTACTTACCTTCGTTGATGCTAGAACACAGTTGGCAGTAGCTTTAGAGTTAGTAGTAAGGTTAACGTTGGAGTATCAACATAAATTAGATATTACACGGTAGCAAATTGTAATGGCAGCTACGGCTACAAACTAACGTAAGACTAGGTCTAGTAAGGCGTAGAGGTAGGCTAATGGCAGTGCCAGTGTAAAGGCTACTACATACACAAGTCAGAATGTACATAGTTGGATAAATTCATGATGAAAATGAATGGATGGGAACGTCTGTTTTTTTCGCAAGTCGAGTATAATGCCCGTCTTGAGTTCATGATAAGAAATACATTAATGATTATTTATGAACTTGTAAAGGAGTTCATGCATGGCAGTATAGTTCGCACGTTATGGGATATGAATTAAATTACCTACACGGAGCAGTTGCAAAGTTAACGTATCTATCTGTATTAACCATATGCACATGGATGTATATATGTGGTTACTTCTTACGTACTACTGAGTATACTACTCCACTTGCCAAGCCAGTTCCTATAATTGTATTCGGAGAAGTCGTAGCTCTTTAGGGTTTTTTATTGTCGTTTTAGCTGTTGTAGAAGGCGCGAAATAGACGTTGTATACATGTATGGACATCGGCTCCTCGTTGCTTCATCTTTGGCTTCATTTCATTTCTCTATAAGTTGAAGATGAAGAGAAATGGAAACCGTATCTAATTTAGCACTTTTACAAAAATGTATTCGTAGGTATCTTTTGATTATATATGTTCCCTGAAAGAGTTTTTGAAAAATAGCACCGCCTCCGTTCGGAAAAGTAGAAAATGCTTCGGTTTTTCGAAGTTTTAAATTAGGCTAGTTAAATTTGTTAAGTGCATTTTGTAATTTTTAATTCAGCGTTCAATTTGGGATTACTTTAGGCCATTATAATATTTTGTAACTTCCTTCATTGAAAAGATTTGATTGTGTTGTGTGTGTGGCATGAAGAGTTGTGCGTAGACACCAGTATGTTGTAAATGGAAGTTGTTGGCTCGGGCTACATTGAGAAGTACCTGTTTTATCTACCTACTTTATAGTACGGACGTAGATTTAGAAATAAGAACTAAAGAACTGCTCGTGTAGCATAGGATGTAATTTGAATTTGAGCCGGAGCTGAATTATCGTTGAAACTCTCAAATCTTTTCCTCGTCCAGTCTCAGTCTCGGCTGTCTCTCACTTCTCTTGCTGTGTTGGTGGATGTGCTTATGTATTTTTGTGTAAGTTGAACTACCCGTGTAAAAGCTAACCTCGAATAAAAAACAAGGACAAAAAAAGTTTCCCTTGAGAACGTTTTCCGCTCCTCATTTTATCTTGCCTAGTCATCTCTGTATAGAACATAATTATTAGTTTACACTTTAATTAATATTTCTCCGGTATATATCAGTCGTCAGTTTGCCACTATGACTAGTAGTTCATCTACACATATTATTATATCATTATATTCCTTAATAGGAAGCAGAAATGTAAAAATGTACTTAATATTTCATTACATTGCAAAGCTTCAATTATTGTTTTTCTTCTTTTCTTCAATGATTCAGATTACGATTGTGCTATTTTGTTGTTGGCTGATTTTGTTGTTGTTTTTGTTTATTTGGATTTCGATGCATTTCATATTTTACCTTTAGTTTGTCCGACGTAAGTTGAATGGAAACTTGAACTTGTCATGTTCTTGACTTTGATTTTGAGTTTAAATTCAAATTGATTAACTCTTTCCGGTATGTTTTTAAACCCAACACCAGTTATATTTACGAATAGGATGATGCTTCACATTATTATTTACGTAGGTACTAGGGCTGCTTGGACCAGGATTTTTCGTTTGTGCGTTTAAGAGCAACGGTTACGCTCGTGATTTGAAATGACATGTGTTCTTGTTCTTGATTTGGTCCCAGTCAGTGAAGGCGGGCTGATAAGGTTCTATCTTTTTCTGAGTTGATTAAAAACTTGTATCTGATCTGATCTACTGTGTCCCCTTGTCATGCCCACAGCATTCCAACTACGCATATGTATGTAGGTGACATCCAGTTTTCATTAAGTTGCGATTTATAAAATGATAAATAATGCTTTAATGCATAGGCATATACTAGTGTAGAGGTAGAGAGGTAAATGTAGGCACAGTGGAGCGGCATGAAAAAAAATTAGGTATTCTTTTCTTGTAACGACTACCCTTGTCAGTGTCACGTAAGGAATAAGATCCTAGATCTGTTTTGCCTAGCCCTGTCGCCCTGTGTCATGCTGGTAATTGCAATTCGCATTTCCTAACTAGTGTAAAATTTATAAGCGTTTGTTTTTCTTCCTTTGCTTCTGGTCTACAACTCAGGGTCTCAGGAGTGAGAATATGAGGCTGTTATCTCAGCGGGTGAGACTGTATACTGTTCAGCAAGAGTTAGTGAATTACAGAGGGTTTATTGAACGTTAGTTGTTGAATTTGCATTTGAATTTGAACTACTGTTGATTTGAAAGCCTACGGATTGTTATTTAATCTCGTGAACTTGGTCGTGTGATCATGTGATTTTGTTTTTTGGCAGTTGATTTTAATCTCACTTGAGATTGCAAGACTAGTAAAACCACATGAATCGCTATAACGGTATACAGTATTATAAATAATTCTAGTACCTACTTTATGCTACTAATATGGCTAGACTTTGCCTTCTTTTTGTTTTGTATTCCTTAAGCTTTAGGATTAGGTTTGAGTAGAGTTTGCTAATTGTGTTTACAGAGCGAGTACAATGAACAATTAAGTACCTGCACCTACCCACTTGAAGAGCGAAATTGCATTTAAGGCGTGACAATAATTAGGAATCATAATTATGGTTAGCTTCTTATTAAAATAAATTCAATTTTAATTTCAGCACAGTATCAGAGAACAGATACAGACCAGAGGCAGTCCAGTGGCATTGACACTCCTAATTCCTGCTCGATTCTTGGAAGATAATCTGTGCCCTACTCTTCTCATTGTTAATTACCACGACACTCATGTAGTCATTACTGATAATATGCAAATTTTGACTGAGCTTGTAGGGGCGTAGCTGTTTCATATTACTGTGAGAAAGAGTCTGATTATTATTATCGGATTTCATTAGTTGACTTGGCTTTTGCGCCATAAATCAATAAGGTTAAGGTGACGAAACGGTGTCTCATTACTGTATTGTCGTGTCGAGCGTTTGAAGGTAGTTACGTTCCCATTTGGGTTGTGAGTTTTATAATAATTGTCATTACAGGATAACTTGCAATTGTGAGATGTCTGTTTTAATGAACTTAGTGGTGTCGTCTTACCTCTATTAGAGTCGTCACTAAGTACTAATAACGACTAATTTTTGTCAGGTTTATTCCACGTAAAATTAGTGCTAATGTTTAAATTGATGCAAAAGATGCATATTTATTGATCGCTGTTTGTAGTTTGGTTAGCATTCATAAGCTGGTTGGTGTAAGATAGATATAGAGGTTTTTGAATCGAATGACACAGCTAGGTAGGTTAGTACTGTAGGTATAAAAGGCATAAGTAGTTAGTTAATTGATGTTTCATAAATTCCTCATTAAATGGAAACTGGCGTTCAATTCGGAAAATTAGTGCTGTCTCGAGAGACGTGGTATGCACACGAGAGATGAGAACGATTACTTAAGATTGAAGGTTATAGATTAGACTTAATAATTTGTAGAAGCTAGAATCCAATCATAATTTAATTTTATCTACCTGTCTGTCCTTTCTGTGATTTTAATTCTAGGCTTAGAATGAGGGAAGGTAAAAGAATGTGGAGTGTTTCAATGAGAATAGAATGGAGATCGCGATTGCGTGAGTGATGCAACTCTAGTTGTATTGTGTTGTGATTGCGAGGGTAGCTCTTGATGTCCTTATGCTAATGCATGGGAGGCTCCGGTGCGTAATGCGTAGGCATTCTTCGACTCTGTGTTTTGCGTCCATGTGACATGAACAAATAATAGATAATAATGGAGTAGACAGCAAAACGGGACACGGTGCTGGGGTTTTGCGTAACATGGAGTAATAAGTATGTTGTCTGGCTTATCGTCGCGTCTTGTATTAGTTTCTGTGTCTTGGCAGGACTCTCTGAGTTCTGAAATTCTGTATGTGCAACAATGCAGTCCTCTGTGCAATATAAATTGCAGTCCTGCAGTGTATTATTATTTAATTTTCTTTTTAGTCACAATGGAATGAAATTTAACTTTTTTGTCGTCCGCGATTGAAGGTAGTCTCTACCTGTGTATGTGTATGGATAGGCATTTGTATATATAGTCATTTCACTTTTGCAGATGCTCACCACTCCTTTGCTTAGTTCTGCTCCTGGTAGGGATTCACTTAAAGTACACGAAGGAAAGTTAAGCGCATCTATTGTATTCAAGTAGGTACTTGTGCTGGTGCTGGTTCTGGTTGAGTTTCATTTTGAATTAGGAATGACGAATGACAATCGTAAATATAAATAGGGCATGGCTACTTCTGCTTCTGCAAACTGAATCTTTGATTCTGCTGTGACGGTGACTTTTGCCCATAACGTTTTTGTCTCAGGAGTGAAAAAGATTGTGTTTCTGTAAAATTATTTTGTGTAGTGCAACTCAACTGATGAATCAATTGAAGCAGTAGTTTACCTGAACCTCAGTCTGTTACGACGAGTTTAGTCTGTTATTGCTGCTTTTATCTTGAGCAAGCATGAATGACTTTTAAAATTTTAATTGATTCCTGTTTTTAAGTTTAGAGAACTATGCAAATTATGCGTATGAACTTATCGAGCTATGTTTTCGCAACTGTTGTGGATGAATGAAAGTGAAAGTAATTGATGAAGATCCTCATTTCTACGGTTTTAAACAAAAAATGAGAAAGTTTTACTGGAAGCTTACAAGAAGATCTATCAATATGTATTTTTATGATACTCCGTTCTTGTACATTTAGCTCATGGTAGTTTTCGTGTAAATGTCAAAATGCGTTTTAACTACATACTTAGTCGTAAAGAATTGAATGTTGTATTGTGCGTGTTTTAAAATTAGTAATCATTGTTATGAGTATTCTATGTATAACATTTTTAATGGGTCACTAGTTACAGCTTCCACCTGTTGAAAATCAGAATTTGTATAAAAGGTACAGAACGTACTTTCAATGGGCAGTGATATACCTACTTACATTTGATTTTAGTTATAGGCATAGGGGATGCACCCCACACTTACGCTCCCGCAGGCTTTTGTCCACCAAGTGTGTGTACCTACCTACATAAGTTCTTACATACATGCAGATGGAGTAATAATTAACGGTACTTCATGTTTATTAAATGGTGTGGAGGTAACATACACTGTTCTTTTCTGCAAATTCAAGTAGTAGGTTCATAACGTTTTTCTGTTTTTGCAAACTTCCTATGCTTATGAGAATGTATTTAGGTACTTACATGATGCATAGAAATTGAATCACGGTAGACGGTAGGGAAAATGACTAAAACTGATATCAATGGGAAATAAGAAGTAAGAGGTAGAGAATTAGGGAATTGATATGCATGGGATGGATGATGGAATGTATAAAGAAAGGATTTGTGGTGGTTCTTTCAAGTTTCAAGACAGGGGATAAAAAATGAGGGAATCGGGAAAATGTAGAGCGTACGATTCCAAAGGATTCCAAGTCATGCAAAAATTAATCGTAAGGCCATTTAAATAGTATAGAGTACCAGTACACAGGCAACCTTTGAATGAAATCATGAGGGCAATTTACTTAGCTAAGGAGTTCCTCTGCTGGGTTTGGGTTAGTACCTACATCTGTTTTTTGTTGGTGGAAGAATAAAAACGAGAAAGAAAGTTAAGGATTCTTGAAAAACGGAGGTAAAAAAGGACCGCGATCTAATGATCGTGAGTTGTCTTTGCCGTTGTCTGTGTCATTGTGATTGTAATACAAGCGGCTGCAAATGTACCATCTTTTTGTTTCGTTTTGCTTGATTTACTTGGTAATTACATACTTGTCGGAGATTCTTTCGTATCCACGGTTTTCGAAATAGGGTTGTACTTTATGTGATGTATTGATGAGTTGGCTGTATCTCTCGTACTGTCTCGTCACATCCGACTAATTGGTAATTAAAAGATTCATGCACTTAAAAATATTTTTTGTAAAGAATGTTTAAATGATTAGAGAAGTAAATGACTGATTGTAAAATAAATTGTAAGGGGAATCCTACTTATCCATGTAGATCGATTTAGGCATTATGGCATTTTGTTATAAAGCGTTTAGACTTCAGAGTGGATGAATGTTGACGTTGATGTTGAGTTAAAGTGTGGATGTATTTTGTATACGATTGTGTTCTGTAGCGGAGTTTTGTTACGAAGTTATTTAATAAATATTTGGTGAAAATAACCGAATTTAAAGTAACTACCGGAGAACGGACAGGTCGTAGTACCCAGGGGCAAATTTAGAATGTGAATCTGGTGTTTATTAGCCAAATGATGTTAACTGACCTTACTTTGTGTGTTTCAGGACGGTCGTTTAGCCGCTGGGGACCAGTTATTAAGTGTGGATGGACAAAGTCTAGTTGCAATCACGCAGGAAAAGTAAGAGACATTATATTTATTAGACATTACACATATATTTATTTATGTGTGTCCACAGTTAGGTGTGTAATAGTTAATTGTTTCTTGCAGAAAATTAGATTTTAATTATACAATATGAGATTGTTTAATAGAATTATTTCCTGCTTTTACAGAGCCGCGGAGTTTTTAGTTCGAACCGGACCCGTCGTTACTCTTGAAGTTGCCAAACAAGCAGCGATTTACCAAGGTTTAGCTACAATGCTTTCTCAGCCATCGCCTGTTATGACCAGAGGTAATATACTGAAAATAATCAATTTGTTAATCATGTAGTATCAGTCTTTCTAGGTAAATAATTGAAATTATCATGAATAATCACAATTAAGCTTTACAATCGGCTTAGAGGCGATGATAATAATTAGTTGTTTTGCGCTAGTTAAACAGTATATAGGTATAATCTCATAAGGATCGAGAAGGATTATTATCTGTAGAGAAAGTTTTGACGCACTACACAGAAATAAAATTGGTATTTTTAGATTGTTAGCTACTACAAGATTAATATTAGAAATAACTAGCTTTTAGTGCAAATTAGTTACTAATAGTGGATTCGTGTAGCTTCATTATGCATCATTGGGGAGCATTGATATATAAGTACAATGAACTAATTTAGCCCTTTATGGTAATAACAATAATGGATTTTCAGTGAATGATTTGAATTTTTGCGCTGTAGGAATTCGTATTTTTGATAAGTGTATGGGATGGAAAGGTGATTATGGCAGTGGAATTAACGAGCTTGACGTTCTTGATGGACAGTCTAAAATTAACCTGCTTTTCTAAATGTGTGCGTGTAATTCCCCGTATAGATTCTTCAAATAGTTATTTGGACTCTGCTTTTTACGGAAGTAATACTAGTGGGGGTATTAACTGGGGAATGATGCGGCCTAGTCATAGTGACAGTTCCCTCACGCGTTGGAGGTCTTTTGAAGCCCTAAGTCGACGAGGGCTTAGTGAGTCGGCTTTGGGAACCACTCGTGTTGTGGGCACATCCCGCCTGCTTAAATTCTTCCAACATCCTTTCGATAATCAATTCTTGTATTCCACATCCACTTCCAGTAGTCCGAGTAAATAACTCAGTTTTTCAATAGCTCGATTTCAAATATCAAATTATATGTAATTTTATAATTACCTATCTGTTTATTGAAGCTCAATTTTTGTATTCCCATTTTTTACTTTGCGAATTTTTCCTTGACATTTTGTGTTCGGTTTTTAAAGTACACGATTTTTTTACGAGGTTAAGTTTTCTAAATTTTATTCTACACTTGGATTTGGATTTATACGTTGACACGAATTCACCAGTAGAATTTCACTGCACAAGATTTTGTTGAGTTACGTACTCATTTACGTTGGACTGGAATTAATACCTATACACTGTAGACATACAAATGTTTGGGTTAACTGTAGATTTTTTCCCCGTATTATTTTATTGAATGTCAAGATGTGCATCTCTGAGTGGGTGGCATCGGTATGCATAATTATTGCACGCGTATGTCCATTTTCGGTATCCCATTATTAGTTATTTGAATCATTAGTGGGATCGTGCTTGAGCCACACTTCCGAGTAGAAACGATTAGTCATCCTACCATTTTGGGTGTTGCATGCGTATTAATCATATGTAGTGTGGAATGACTAAATTATACTGAACTGCACTTGTACGTCAAAGTTGTCAGTGCCTGGCATGACATCTAGAAACCGTAATTAGTCATTTTATTGCCTTTGTCTTGGTTTCACTTTCAATGTAGACTGAATTGTGTTATGAATTATTTATCAGTTTTTCAGTTTTTGTAGCTACATTAAGTCAGTTATGTACTGGTTTGCAACATTACTTTTGTTTAGTTATAATTATGTTTTTGCTTTTTTATTACTTGTCGATGATTATGCAGTTCAATTATTATGACTAATTTGGTTTGGGTTAATTTGGTAACAGGCGGCCCGCAAATGAATCAACCGCGAAGAATGAGTGAACGGGACCTCCCTTCAAAAGTTCTTAGGGAACAGAATCAGGAGATGGAATCCCATGGTCACGGTCATCATAGTTCGATCCTCCAGCCTCGAATCCATTCATCCAAATCTGTCCCATCGCTTAATAGTGAGCGGGATCACCATCCAATTCCGTTGTCGAATTCATCAGTTGGTCCGGGGATGCTTTCTCCAGGAAATGTGAATAATCCTTCAAACCATTCTGTCATACAGCCAGTTATACGGTCTCCGGGTGGTTACCATCCTCATGGTCATCCTCATGGACATGGTCATGGTCTTGGAAGTGTTATGGGACAGGAGCAACAAAGTCCGCGCTATCCACCCCAGAACTACCCGTCTATGTCAATGACAATGCAACCACCATCTAAATCACATAATCAACAGCAGGACAGCTTACATTCCAGTGCTCACAGATCCCGCTCCATTCAAAGTTTGGCGGATCCTCCCCATCGACCTGACATCGGGGCTAAGCAACCCTCCACCCCTGCCCTTCACCTTCAAGGAACTGGAGGAGAAGACGAGCGCTATTATCAAAATGTTGGTTTCTACCCACCTCCTCCTCCACCTCCTAATCCAGCTAATATGCCTCTTCGAACTTACATTCCGTATAGTAATTCTGTGGGGAATATTCCCCAGGGCTCACACTTGTCGGCGTCTGGCAATTCCACTTCTTCTATCAATTCATTCCGCCCTGGCCCTGGAGGGTCATCCATGTCCTACAGGGGTCCGCCACCAAATCTTAATACGTCTATGCCTGTTCAAGGAAATTTGAACTGGCAGCAGCATCGGGGGCCTCCGGGTTCGGGTCCTGGTCCGGGGAGCGTTATGAGTCCTACAGGTCCTCAACATGGCGGTTTTGGTCTTCAGAGGGATTTGATGAGGCAGGAAGCGAAGATGTTGGAGATGCAGGATGAACTGAGACGGAGGGAAGAAAGAGCAGCGCTCATGATGACCAAAGCGCAGCAACAGGAAAGGCAGCAGCAAAATCGGTATAATCCTAGATTCACCTACACACCAGGTCAACCGGGGCCACATCAAACACAACAGATGTTGCAGCAGCAGAGGGCTATGAACGCAGGCGGTGGTCCACCAACAGTTCCTTCTAAACCCTATCGACCCGATAGTATGCATGGCCATGGTCACGATTCAAGTGGCATTGGAGGTCCCGGTAGGCCGCCACTTCCCGATGAATACAAATTTTCATCTGGAGAACTTCCTCGCGGAGCTTTTACTTTCAATAATAGCAACGGACTTTCTGCGAAACAGCTTCTAGGCAATCCATGGGAGAGTGCGGAGAAAGAAAGAGAAAACCTGAGACGGAAAGAAGCTGCCAGATTTTGGCGCGATCAACAGATTCATGAACTGGAAAATTTACCCGCCAGAAACCCCGCTCAGGTGAGATGATTTCTTGTTTTTATTTGCTATGTATTTCTTGTTCAAGATGTAATTTTGTTGCGATCGTTTACCTAAGTACCTGATGATAATATAAAGTAATCTACATTATTTGATTTGTATATTACAGGATGAGCAGTTACGAGCTCTGAGACTTGAGCGGGACTTTCAGCGAAGGGCCGAAGAAGTAAGAAGAGAGGACGATGGTGAAGGGGAAGAAGAGGATGAGGAGGAAGATGAGAGAAAAGCTATTGTTCGTCGTGTTCAGGAGGATTTGGAGCGAACAAGAATACATTCTGGCAGCTCGATTTCTATGAGCAATGGCAACAAATTAGATCCCATGGGCGAAGAGAGAGCGCGGAAGATGGAGGAAATTAGAAGGAAAAAATTAGAACTAGAAGCAGCTCAAGCAGCGGAGGAACGGCTAGTTCGTGAGGCAACCAAGCGAAGGGTAAAATTATTTTACTTTATTTGTGTCTGGTAGTGTGTATGTATGTATATGTATTTGAAATTTGAAGTAAATAATAATATGTAGTAGTAACAATAATAAATTACATATTTCTATTTCATTGAAAGGAGGAAGAGCTTAGACGTCAACACAGTCAGATGCTTCAACATCAGCAACAAATGCAAATGCAGCAGCAGCAACAACAACTACAGCAGCAACAACAATCATATCCGTCATCTTCATACAGAACGTCCTACCCCGGTGCAAAATCATCTCACGGTCATGGGTCCTCTGCCATGGGGGAGGGTTTGTCAATGTCAAATATTAACTCCAATGCTACAAATGCTGGAATTTTAAATCAGGGGAGTTCTTTAGCTCCACCTTTACCTAAATCCCCTCCACCTGCAAGTGCAATGTATCGACCGTCGACGTTAATGAATTCCAATGACTCAAGTAGCGCGACTCAGTCTTTACAGCAACAGCAGCAGCAGTCAGTCTCCACTCCACAGAAATCTCCAGTAACGCCTCCTGAAACTTCTCCCAGGCCCAAATCTGACAAGAAATCGGTGTCTTTCAATGAAACTGTGGCTACTAACGAGCCTTCATCTCCTGTTACTGACAGTCCACCCACGGAAAGGGTTCGAGAAGATCCAAATGTAAGCATTGTTTGAGAAACTTTATTTGCTTGACATTTTTCATGTAAACATTTAACACGTTTTTTCTTTTGGATTTTTATGTTATTAATGTGATTTTTTATTTCATTTTGACAGCTGTTCTTATCTGAAGCAACAGCCATGTTGTCCAGTCCCCGAAGTCCAGATGGAATGAATGCAGGTGGAATAGGAAACACACCAGGTGTGATCGGTGCTCAAGAAGTATACCGAGATCCGAGATGGCGTCGTTTAGCAGAGCAGCAACAACAGAAGCAACAAGCAGCCAATGCACCCAAACCAGAGAAATTGACCTTTAAAGAAAAAATGAAGATGTTTGCCATGGAGTCCGGGGAGGAACACACTCCTAAGGATAAAGTAAAAGTTTCCAAAGCCCAAAGGGAAATCGAAACTGTACCGAGCACTCCAACTTCAGCTAAGTAATGTGGGGAAGGATAAATATAATTTTCATTATACTTCGTAGTACTTGTACCTTACCCACCAACTACCACTATCTACACATTTCCATACAGTTGGATTTTACCGTTCCAGTTGCTGTTTTTTATTCCATGATTATTCAATTTCGATTATTGTTAGGCTTTGTCTTTGACTGTACCTTCTCATTTAGGTATAATTATATAAAATACTAAAACATTTTCTTAAACTGTATTCATGGGGCTTCGACGTGGTTTTCTCTATTTAAAAATCGGAAATTAAATTTTGATTATCAACTTGCAAGGATGTATCTAATAATTTTGTACTGGAATTTTATGGGAAACAGTACCTACTACACTTATACTATGCATACTAAATATGGGGAAAATCTCAACGTGTTATGCTAATCGTTTCAAAGTAAAATTGATGGTACTACGATCATTTATTACTACCTTGCAGGTAGGTACTCAGAATAAGCCAGTATGCCTAATATCTGTTTATTGGTGTCAATAATATAAATGTAATACCAATTGCATCCTGTAATCGCAACTTAATGGTAGTACTGTAATTTCTTAATTTAGGTTTTATTTTGAAGTCCATCGTGTTTTAACTATTTCAGTACTACGACGACGACTACTTTTCAATATGCAATGCGTGAATTTATTTCAGTTTACTATTACAGAATAATTGTTACAGATTTTTAAGCCATGATTTGTAAACTACTTGTTCCCTTTTAATCCATAAACCTTTTGACTGTAATTACCAATGTAATATCCATAAACCAAAATAGTTTCGTATTACATTACACATTAACAATTGATGTAGCTATACTTTTCGACCTGCAGTTTTGATGTGTAGCTTTAAAACTAAGTATCAGTGTATGATTTAATGTTAGCTCGTTTTTGTTTTCGATGTAAGTACAAAATAAATTTTAAAATGATAATTTTAATTTTCATCATTACAACAATACTAATTACTAATCCATTTGACTAATGTCACTTTATGAAATCCAGCCGCAACTTTACCTTCCTTATAATTAATTCTAGAATTGATACCATAATTTTAGCATTTTAATAATTAGGAGCAAGTCGAAATACCAAAACCCAGTGGATTAATGAACGAACAAACAAGCACGTGTGTTTTATTCTTGTGAAACTATATTAAGTAAAAATATAATTGGTGAGAGATCTACATTATAATTATATATCTACCTTAATACAAGTAGTGAGTATATAGTTTATACATACTATTACAGACTTCCGGAAAGAAACTGAATATCACTTCCAGTTAATCATACGTTACAAGTTGTTGCATCCTATTTCAATATGTCTTTCGTTACAAAGTGTTATATCGTCTTAATTGTTATTAATTATCTTTGAAGCCAACGATGTAGCTAGCAATATAATTATTCTGTGCATCAACGTCAACCAATTTTCTCACTACCCACCTTGCGTTTTAATTGTTATTAATTTATAAGTAATCCATTCAGTATAAGGCAGAAGAAATGCAAATTGCATTTTTAATTCTGTTTTAATCATAATACGTTTGTCATTTTAATAGAGACTAGTAGGTAATGTAACGTAAAATCCTATTTAGAACCCGTTTTATTTGAAGCATCAATAATGGAAAATAGGAAGACAAAAATTATCATCTTCCGCACGAAAGATACAATTAAATCACTAAAAGTGTTTAGAATTTGTTTTATTCCGTTATAATTAACTTTAAACAATTAGATTAAAATCAAGTGAGTGCCCTTTAATATACTATATCTACTACTACTTTTACAAAAGAAATACCTACCTACATAATTATAATAATCAAGTGCATATGAAATTTGGGTATAGTATGTAATTACATATAATAGAAAATGATAAAAAATATCCGAACGATGAAAAGAATGAACAGTGCCTAGAGAGAGATTGGGAATGATGAATTTAAACTACATTTACGTACTGTCATGTATTCTTGTTTCTATTTATGAAACTCTGGGTGTAACGTTACTCATTCTTGTAGTTGTTATCGTTGTGGTGTCACTTAATGTAGGATATCGGTAGCAGCTGCATATGTACATGCATACACAGTAATTATAATTTTGAAGTAATTCTGACTCTCTTGACCTCATTTGGGTTTAAATAAGGTTATGGTCTAGGAGAACGTTAATTTTCAAATGATCAGGTTTTTGAATTTTGCGATTAAATTTGATGCATAGCAATTTTAGAATCAACAACTTGTTATTTAACATATACGTTACCACCCATCTGGTCGTTAAATGATGGTTATCGTGAATGCATGTTTACTAAAGTGGGTATGCAATTATTAATTGATTACAAATGCTTATTTGATTAGTTCTGAGTTATTGAGTACACGCTGTCATCACCAGTTGTATGCCTTCTCTTGTAGGTTTTATTCTTGTAATATTTATGTTGAGCTTAAATCAAGTTTTGAACGCTCTCAGTAGTTTTTACTTTGTGTAATTATATGGATGTAGTCTCTAATTGCTATATGCATCTCGTCATAAGCGCATTTCCATGTAGTGTATTTACGAAAATAGAAGTTGTATAATTACCTTTGTATTTATACCGTTATAGATCTTTAATCTTTATCTGTTCCATTATATTATATTGATTCAAAACTACGTAATTACATGCCTAGTTATAACGGTGATTGTACTGTCTGTCTGAGCAACCAAAATTAGAATAATATTCCTTATTGAAACAAAACATTCCTATGAGCAGAAAAGCTCTGGTTGATTCCAAAAAGAGTAGTCTTAATTTGAATTATTATTTTACTCGTGAGTAGGTTTAACGTAAAACGTGGAATTTGGTATAGTGTACCTACTAAACTATCTGTCTTTATGACATTATAAATAGATAAATAGATATCATTATACAAAGTTCTGATTAAATAAAAAGTGAAAGACAAATTATAAACTATGAGAGTAATGTTCGAGTATCAGCACAGTTTTTAATTTGGCTGATTCGAATCATTCAAATTTTAAACTTGTAACCATAATTCTGAATTTAACGCCTTCTGTTTGAAACTGGGAGCACACATTTTACGATGTACTTATTACAGAAATTTATATGGTACCTACTGCGTAAAAATATACAAAATTCAGACACACACATATATATATATATACATACCTGTAATTCAAAGAAAGTAATATTCAAATACTAAATTCACTCAGAATACATACCTATCTTACATTTGAAAGAACTGTGGCATTTGCACGGTTATGGTGCACCTATATACGATGCCTTTGGAAGATTCAAATATCGTGCATCATTCTAGATGATTTTCGGACAGTGTACCTCTGACTACCGATCTACCTTATTTTTATTTCAAGTTGATGGTTCAAACTAATTAAAAACTGTTCTCTCGTAAGAAATGTTAATATTATAGTATAAACGAATTCAGTGTTCTCTAAAGTATACCTCTGCCGTGTCAGTACTACATATACCTGCAAATGAAATTATCACATGATTGTAATTAATAACTAGAATCTTAAACGAAACCTTATCGCGCCTATTTGGATAAAATACAATGTAATTATAAATAGATATAAGAACGACCTAAAAATACTACTATGCCATGCCATAAAAAATGTACTCCTATAATTTATTGTAGGTACTTGTAATAATAAATGCTGCTGTATGAGGTAGGTATATAGTAATTATGATTATAATCTTCGTGTAATTGTAATTATTATATTCTTTGACAAATTAAAATGCGATTTTACGAACCATAGTACCTTTTAACCTGAAGATCAAAACAAAACATTATTGAAATAAAGTAAAGTTATTATTATTATTATTATGATCCGTATGCGGGCTACTTAAACTGTAATTACAATAGAAGATTAATCACTTACATCGGTGTACTTCATCGATTTTAAATATAATTATGTGTAATTATGATTGTATTTACTATGTAGGATAGAAAATATGGGTACGTATGTACTTTCATGGTGGTCCTACTGTACACTGTACGGACCGTTCTACTTTTATTCAATCATTTGGGAAAAATCATATTCTGTGTTTATAAATCATTAGCGGATTAATTAATTAGTGGACCTTAACTTTAGTGATCATTTATGATAATATAATTGTGTTAAAAATGAAAAACCTCGACGACTAGATGGCTCTACTTGTAGCTTTGTATGATGAAACAAATGATGTTACATGTAACTGATGTAGTTTGACTTCAGGAGGAAATGTCCTGTCAGGATAAATTATGTGACAATTAAATTACTATGTAATAAATATTATTGCAGTTTATTGCACCCATTGTTGATGGTAATGATCAAGTTTAATTCTAACTGTCACATGCAGATGGTTACGCATTATTTCAGTTAAATGCGTTTTTCTTGTTAAATATGTTATTAATTAGCACTAATATATAATTTTATGATTTCGATTGTCTAATTAATTCAGTTTCAGTGACCAGCTATTATGCTAATATTAGTGTACAAAATCGAAAGTTCGGGAAGGTAAAGTTTTGATTACCTATTTCGTTAAGTACTGGTTGCAGTTATCCTTTTACTAAACGGCATTTCTACAAGTTCTGAATATGATCATTGTAACTGTAAATAGAACGACAGGTTTTTGTTAGATTTTATTTTATTTCTGCGAGTTGTAGTGGAATGGATAATATTAATTATTATGTACAATATTATTTCCAGCATTATCTACTTTATGATTATCCAGAGTTTGCTGTCATCATAATAACTATGCTACAAAGATGTATTATGATATATTATTATAGGAAATCATCGTAATATATGTAATTAAAGTAATAAGTATACCTGCATTGTATGATCTGCATATACTATTAAATCAAATAAATGACGTGGAAAAAAATGATGACGAGACTTGATCATTCATTACTTTCATTTTTTTATATATTTTAATAGTAATGCGTTATTTTACATCGATATTGCATCATCATTACTAATATGTATGTGCATAGCAGAGGTTTACATTCTAAAGCAAGAATAAGTGCTATTATAAACCGTCTAAAATAAGCCTTCTAAGCCGACGATTATTAGCTGATTGCATTATTTTTCTTATAAGGATATTTGTTTTAACATTATCTGTAGTAATAATAGATTACGTAAGTTTCGCAGTAAGGAAAGGTAGGTTATTGACATAGGTAAGTTTAGGAAACTAGCACCCTCACTAGAAGAAATAAGAAATATTTTGAGGAAATAATCATCTAGAGGGGCAATTAAACTGGAGAACGGCGTGACGCAAGTATTGAAGTATCGCATTCTTCTACATATTCAATATGTACAGAACACAAAATCAAAATCTAGAGAAAGGCGTGACACATGTAGTGCTTTTATACATATTAAATATGTACAGAATTCAGGCAGTTGTAACTTAAAGTTTAAAAACGTATCTATTTATCAGTCATTTTCAGAATAAAAATATTCAAGTTAAACGTTAAAATGCATTGATTCGGTAAAATGCAATTATAACTAAAATACCTATGATATAAGAAGGAATTTCGATTTAAGGACGAGAGTCATTTAGGAAAATATCATGTATAATAACAAAGTACTGTTGCATAGTACCTATCTTGAGATACAATAATCTTGAATGACATTAAGGATATTTGTCTCGATCATTATGAATCCTAATCTTACTTTACGGTTTGAACAGCCCTGATACTCTTGTTGCTTAAATCATTTCACTAGCTCTCAATGGAAACAACAAGGATGACGTGTCATTTTAAATTTCATTAGCAGCAACAAAACTGCTAAGGAATATTAACTTATTAGTTCCATGCTTCGTTTTCGATCTTAATTACTCGCCTATCTTCAGGAACAGGTGATTCATTTGCTACGTTTATGTCCATATCTAAATATTTGGATTTTCTGAATGGCAGTCCAAGACTCTCCCGGCGTCTCCTATTCTCCAAAACTTGCTTCCTCAGATACGGACGCTTGCGGTTCTGACTGTAACAAGCTTTCTTCTTTTCCATCTTTTTCTTATAGAGCAACTTCCCATCCTCTGTGTGATGAAATACTATGTGCTCCCGCAGATTCTGAGAATTTTTGAATTCTTTACTGCAAATTTCGCATTTATTAGGTGTAAAATTCAGAGTACAGTTTTCAGCACGAGGAGTTTTAGTGATTTTCGACTTCGACTTGGATAATTTGGACTTTCCCTTAGATGTAGTTTGTGCTCCGGTTTTGACTTTTGTTTTACTATTTTTTACAGGAGACGATAACATGGCGTTGGTTTTGAAATTTCTTGGACTCCTCCTCTTTTGATCTTTACTAACATCAGCAACATCTTCAACATTAACTTCCATGTTCCCATTCTCTGTATGATTAAACATATGTTTATCAGCTTTGGTAGGCTTAAATGCTGGTGCAGTTGCTCCTAATTTTGATGCTGGTACTGGTATATGATCCTTGACAGCAGAGGACGAAATCCGTTTGACAGTTTTTGAATCAGCTTGATCATGACAAATGAATACTCCGGTTGGTAATTTTGGCTCTTTCTGCGTCTGCAGAGATGGTGTTTTGGAAGACTTTTGGAAGCTAGCCATTAGTTAATAATCTGTAGAGAATTCAACAAAACCAGTGAAACACAGAAGAAAAAAACAGTTGGTTTGGTATACACATATTATTTGTGATTAAATTAATGCTCAGTTCTTCTTTCTTTATGCTTACAGATGGTATTAATACTATTGAACGTTTTACTAATTCAGGGCGAATGATAATTTATATGAAGAACATAATCTTGGCTGTATGCATTAGCAGGCATTTAAATCCAGTAAACAATGAATATTTTGACATTCAATTGGGTAGAATTGGGTAGAGAATTACTGTCCCTTAGGTAAATTCGCCGTGGAAAGGCCTTCGCCTTCAAGTCCTAGAATCAGGGTAAGTAGTGGTATTCAATATGGTAGATAATTAGGTAAGAAGACATCAAAGGTTTTATCTGCAAATCCCTGGCGATCACAATATAATTCTATTATTCATAAGGGCATCCAACAATCCGTGAATTAGCATAGACCTGAATAGTGGATATGAAATATAGTTCAGTGTTCGATAAAATTATTGTTTAAAATACCTTTTCAAGTACTGAAAAATTAGAAAAATCATTGCAGACACCTTTATACTATTGTTACAACTAATTAATTATATAAAAATGTTTAAATTCGTTTTTCTTACCATTACATTGTAGAATCAGTTATCAGTTTATCAGTGTAACTAAATCATGCTTTTGGCGCGTTCAAT
>JAAXYX010000784.1:0-30949 GCA_036851915.1 Ptenothrix huangshanensis | reverse complement strand
TTCTGAGTAAATGCAAAGCGGGGCAAATTCATCATTTCTTAAAAGCAAAGTGGGGCATATCCATATGTTTTGTGCTTGTTATGTTGGATATGCCCCACTTTGCTTCTTAAACGACGAAATTTACGTTTGGTGAATTTTTATTGGAGAAACTAATAAGCGAAATTCAAAAATATTTGGCGCAAATACTTTTGGTTTGATATGTATTCTTGAAAAAAAATTCAGCGTTGTAGGTCACGTCTCATATTTTGACCCGTACCCCCTTAATGAAAGAAAAAGGGGGTCAAAAAAACACTGTGCGACAGTTTTTCCGTCGAAAAATTGCCCGACGAAACAGGTAGGCTACGAAACGGAAGCGGGCGATTCACGAAGCTACCGTTATTATTACCCGTGCCGCAGTCGCTTTACTTTTATCGGACCGTATAGCGTTTCCTTATCTTCAACTTTTTTTCTTGTAGGATGTAGATGCTATCCAGGTATTTGGTACATAGTATTGTGCTGTGGTGCTCACTTGCAAGTTAAAAAGTGAGCGGAAGTTTCATTCCAAAAGTTACAGTAACTTTCTCACTCACCTCCTCTAAAGTTCATCGGATAAGCATTTCAGTTTTTCTACCAAATCGGTCTGATTAATGGCAATATAGAAAATGGATTTTCGTTAATATTTTAAATTAGTTGGTATGCAGTTGCGTTTCTGGCTGAATTGATATTATTCTATAAAATAAGACTAAGAATAATAAGAGAGGAGGAAATGGTGGTGGTTTGGTTTTGGTTGGATGTGCCTAGACAGACTATTTGTGTGCAAAACTGATAGGAGATTACGAAGCCGAATAATTATATCCACTTTCCTGGTCTTATCGCTTGATACAATTACATGCTCTATTGAGGGTATAATATTCTTAAATATATCTTCTTGTCGATAGTAGAGTTGTTTTTGGTCCAAGGGAATGTAGAGTGAATCGAAGGAGTGTTTATATAGGTATGTATACACCATGTACCCAAAAGTCTTTGTGATGGCATGTTGCGGGACACTTCCAACCTGTACTCGTACAACGTTCAGTGAAGCAAAATGAATTATCGTTTGTGCTGTAGTAAATTTGATGCGCTTTCAGATTTTCAGAACTTTGTAGCAGTACATGAAGGCATTTAGGCCTTTAAAAATTAAAATGTCAAAAATTCGAGTGTCAAAAGTCTGTGTGATTTCCTGAACTAAATGATACTACCCACTTTTTGGCCTGTGTAGAATCAGACTTGTCCCACTGTAGTTGCTGGAGATGACGTAGTAAGCTGTTACTTCAAGTTTTTTAATAACAATTTGGTTATTTATTCTCGGGTAGAGAATCAGAAAAATCGCAACCAGAAATAACCTCATAGCATAGCATGTATTCATATGGGAATTGTATTTCCTTCCAAGCGACTGAGGTTCTAACCATAACCAAATTCAGAGTATCGGCTATAACAAGTCGATACATATTTATACTACTCAATTAAATTAAAATTACCCCCCAAAAAAATTTCTAACAACACATGCGGAGAGCATGTGTGGGGGTCAGCTCAAAGACATGCTTTCGGTACCACCAGAAGTTTCAGTGTCTAAGATGTGCGTGTGTAACGATCGCGATTATTGCAATGTCAGCATTAGAACTAGAACCAAGGGATCTATCCTTGCCGTCTTCGTCTGTATCCTTAGACTCCTTGCCGCCGACTTTAGTAACTAGTCTTCTTTTAAACACATGTTTTGTTTACATAGGGAAATAAAGTGTGTTATAAATCCAGGGAGAACTTTAATAAATAAATGCTTAACAAATACTGAATTACATTACATATTCTACTGGAATTATTCCATTTGGCTATTGATAAGGCGACCAGAATCAGAAAGCATTCAAAGGATTTTAAAGCATTTGTATAGTGCTCGCTAGTTTTTTAAGCTGCCGGCAACCTACTTAGACCAGAACATTTTTTCGTTTTGTTTTTTTCCGATTATGCATTAAAGGCATTTAAAGCATTTTGAATTTAAAAAGGCATTATTTTAGCATTTTCAAGCCGATACAGCATTATTTTAATTAACTTTACATTCTACGTGGCATGATATGAGATGCCGGAATTAGCCCGTGACTATACATAATGATACAATAATTCCAAATTGAATTAATTAAACAATCAGTACACAGAAATCAATAGCAGACAAAAGTGTTTACGGTTACGGATACAAAGTTAGTGACAAAAGTTGAAAATTAATTTACATCTTTATCCCTAGAGCAAAGAATATATTTACAGGGACATATTACACGATATGAACTTATTTTTAATTTCAAAATTAAAATAAGATCTTTTCCAGTTTTGCCTAAATACCGCTCACAATAAAATTATTCTTAACAACATCCATGACATAGCAAATGTATATATCAGGATCAACTTACAGCATTTCAACGGTACTCTACAAACGTTGAAGTAAAAATCAATAAAGACACTATTTCGAGCTTTAGCAATATTCCCAATCCTTTCATGCTTTGGCCGGCAACTTTTTGGGCAAGGTGTATTTAAACCTGATGATTCCTTTATATGCTGTTTTCCCACAAACTCGAGGTTTTCACGTTTTGAAGTGAATGGGATGAAATAGTCGCAAAAGTAGCTATCATGTATCAACATCTGCTGTTTGTACTTTGTGTAAATTATGTCGCGAAGAAGGTATTGGTCTATTGCTCCGTTTTCTGCTGCCTAAAATAATACAGATTACGAGTGCAATACGTAATTGTTTAGAAACAAAGTTAAAACAAGGTAGGAATATTTTTTGACTCACTTGCAACAGCTGCTGCCTAATAGTTGTTCCATTGTTAATAATACGTAGCTTGTGATTATTGGCACCCCACATTCCGCCCATAACATATTCTTTATGTTGGGGATGATCACGCATTCCATGAAATATAAAATGACTTGTTTCCCACTCTTGGACTGCAACCTTTTCGGGTTTACTCAATCGTCCATCAAGATCCCTGCTTAGAAATGTCTCTACCGTTAGGTCTCCGATCGGTAAAGTTCGCCATATCATCGGATCCAAATCGGTAACATTAGCTGGCAACACGGGCATGGGGATATTCGATAAATTAATAATTATGTATGCAGAAGACAATTAGGAAGGAACTAATGGCATTTGGGAATTAGGAATTACAAGTATTACCGAGTTCAGGTAAAGGTAGCTGTCTAACGTCGCAGTAGTAAAAATCATCATGAGAACAAACAAGGCTGCACATCTCGCCATTAAGAGGAATGTTGGTATACAATCTCATAACCCAACCGGGATAAAATTCCTTCATTCCAATCATATTAGGAAGTACGCCACGAAAATAAACGGAATCCTTTACTTTGTAATTGTATTGTTGATATAAGGTGTAACTGATGACTTTTTGATTCCCACCCTAAAGAGTTGCTTCGTCGCTGCATGTCGACTGGCTCAATTGTATTGATGAATCATTTTCGATGTTAAAGATCCTTTGGCTGCATTATGTTAAAATCATCAAAAATTGGTTACTGTTTGTTACATGCATGAGTATTTGAAAAATCTCGCATAATTGCATCCATGTAAATACTCATTATGTTTTTCTTCTGGTCTGGTGTTTACATGCTATCGGTTATAGTTTAAATTCATAACTGGGGGAGGGAAGCGAAGGCTACGAAATCATGTTGCAAACCTGGAACAGCTGCAAACGTTCCTGGAAAAATTCTTCTCTCGGCCAAGTACATAACTCTAGAAATAAATATTTTATAGCAAAATAACTGCAATAACTAAAACTCTTTTCTCAAAAAATTACACAGATGTGCAGATTGATTTGTAGTATACATTATACATAACAATCCTATTTGATTTTGTTCATGCAAATATGCCAGGTAGGGTTGGCAATATTTCCAGTTTCTTTTTTTTGTGTCCAGGGCAAGAAATACATAGAGTCAAACGTATTTTCCCCCCCTAATGCCTATTTCCTCAAAAATAGATTTCCTATTTGTATAGTATTTTTCTATAATCTAAGAAATAAACTTCTATCCAATTTTAATGTTATGTAGTATGTAATTAAAATTATTAAATTCACTTTGCTTTCGAACCTGTAATGGAAACATAGGCTTGATTTTTGACCCCAGAACTACAATTATATTCCATTTTTTGAAGCGCAAGTTGTGGGTTTGGGAAAAACATTTCTCTTATCTTCCATTTCCATTCATCCATATTAAAATACAGTATTAAAAGCGGAATTGATGTAAATAGTAGCACATAGACAGCTATTAGTATTCTTGACCACCACAACTCATTTTTTACTGCTCCATTCATCTTTACGCGGACCCAAGGACGCTAGGAGCCCAGCAGGAGTAACCGAATAACCGAAATGAAAGTGATATGAATGAAGACCGATAACAAGGGAGAAGGGAGACTAGGGAGGACACTTTTCCCACTTTGTTCAACGATTACATTAAAACCGCCGCGTTAAAAGGCCGAGCAGGATATTTAACTTGGCATTGACTGACATTGACCAAGGTAATTATTATTATTGATTTTATTTGATCCTAATTCCTTCGGCTTAATCCTTATCCTTAGTAAAGAAAAGACAATACTTCACGTTTTGTGATTTTTATTGTTTCAAAAAATAATAATAAATTATTATTATTAATTTGACGTATTGAAATTACCAAGTTACTTATTATTATAATAAATTGAATCACTGTAGCTAACGCGAATAATTCCTATGGTGATACTAAAAAGTAATGGGTTTGATCGAGATCCGCAGATACCCTACAACCGTTCAGCTAAAAATTGCAACATAAAAACACTCGACTTTGAAGCTTCAGCAATATTCCCAATCCCTTCCATGCTTGGGCCGGCAACTTTCTGGGCAAGGTGTATTTAAAGCAGTTGACGTTTTTAGATGCTGCTTTCCCACATACTCGAGGTTTTCACGTTTTAAAGTAAATGGGACGCTGTCATTGAAATAGTTACAAAAGTAACTATCATGTATCAACATCTCTTGTTTATACTTTGAGTAAACTATGTCGCCAAGAAGGTTTTGGTCTCTTGAGCCCTTTGACGCAATCTGAAATAATATCGATTAAAAAGGGATTCAATGTTTCAAAAGAAAATCGAAGGATAATCATGACAATTGTTTTTTTCGACTCACTTGCAACAGCTGTTGTCTAAGAGTTTTTGCAGCATTAATGCATAACTTGTGATTATTAGCACCCCACATTCCTCCCATAAGAGCTTCACTATGATGGGGATGATCGCGCATTCCATGAAATATAAAATCACTTTCTTCCCATTCTTGGACTGCGACTCTTTCGCGTTTACTCAACCGTCCATCAATATCCCTGCTTACGAATTTCTCAACCGTCGGGTCTCCGAGCGTTAAAATTCGCCATATCATCGGTTCCAACTCGGTAACATTAGCTGGGAATAGAAGTATATTCAATTCAATCAAACAATTTTTATATTAAAGTCAATAAAGAATTACTGTATTGTGGATATTACATACAATTAATAAAGTACCGAATTCAGGTAAAGGTAGCCGACTAACGTCGCAGTAGTAAAAATCATCATGAGAACAAACCAGGCTGCACATCTCGCCGTTAAGAGGAATGTTGGTATACAATCTCATGACCCAACCGGGATAAAATTCCTTCATTCCAATCATATTAGGAAGTACGCCACGAAAATAAACGGAATTCGCTACTGGAGCATTGTAACGATGATATAAGGTATAACTGATGACTTTTTGATTCCCACCCAAAAGAGTTGCTTCGTCGCTGCATGCCGACTGCTTCAATTGTATTGATGAATCATTTTCGATCTTAAAGGATCTTTGGCTGTGTTATAAAATAAATAAAAATTGTTTATTGTTTACTAATGCCTAATACATATGTAATTGTATAAAAATATGGTTTAATTAAACATCATTATTGTTTGCTGATATAAACAGGTAATTATATTCAGAGGACAAAGAATTGTTTCAAAAATTTTCAATGCATGCAAATATATGATTTAGGACAATAAGTAGCTTTTTATTCTAAAGTAAAGAAAACACTTATCAAACCTGGAGCAGCTGCATACGTTCCTTGAAAAATTCTTCGCTCGGTCAAGTAACTCTAGAAACAAATTACAGTGATATAAGGTTTTTATATTCCCATTTTGAGTGTATGAACGGTGTACAAGGAATATTCCCACAACGCTGCGTGCATTCCAGAATATTTCCAAAATTCCTTCATGTAAATAAATTCTAAACATGCTGGAAATATTCCCAATTTTTAACACCCGAAGTTACAAGGATATATAATTTCGGGCAATTATAACACTATGTAATTAATTATTTAAAAATTGTGTATTAAATTTTTGCTACATCTTAGTACGAACCTTTAATGGAAACATAGCTTTGATTTTTAACTTCAGAGCAATTATATTGCACCTTTGGGGGCGCAAGTGTTCGGTTCGGGTTCGGGTAAAACATTGCTCTTCTATTGCATTGATCCATATTATGATACAGTTCTAACAATCGAATTATTACAAATACTAGCACAAAGCCAGCAATAAGCTTTCTTAGCAACAACAACTTATTTGTTGCTACTCCGGTCATTTTTACACTTTTAGAAGCTGCGAGCCCTGCAAGAACAACAACAACCCAAACGCAAGTGAGGAATGAAAATTTATGATAATGGAGGCAACAACGAGTGCACTTTCCTTACTGACGAAGAGTATTCAGAAATTTCGCGCAACACTTTTATTTAAACTCAAGGCGTAAATAATTACAAATTTTAATTAGTGACAAGACTTTTAAAACTTAAAGAGAGCACTTTCACGGTACAAAATAAAAACACTAGAGGTCGTGCTGTTCAATGATTAATGATTACATATTACATTTAAAGTTAAAACCACTGCGCTAAAATGGCGTGCGAAACATGGAACTCACTGATCATTTATCGAAATATCGAAAATTGGTATTAATGGCAATGGCATTGGCATTTGGTAATAGGGTTCAAAGTTCATCAGGCCTTCATCAAACTCAGGTAACGAAAACGAACTACTGGATAGGCATGGGAAGTAGATGATTTTACTTTGGTGCAATATTTAATGAAAATTCGACTTTGGATTACACAATGGTATCGGAATTTGGAATACGATTATAATAAATTTTATTGTTTCAAAATAATAATTTAAAATTGTTAAATTAACAAAATATTAAATTACTAGGGAACGAAGATAATTTCAAAAGTAATATCAAAAAGTCGTTACGAGTTTGATATTTTTTTACATTATTGATTAGTACCATAAGCTCAGTGTTTAAATTAAGTCCTGAAGAATATTGCGGTGTAATCGAAAGCTCGACGATCTTAAATAAAAAAGGTTATGATAAAAAATATCCACAATTTAATGAAATGAATTTAAAATCATTTACTCATTTCAACAATATGTGTATATATTATTAGGAAGGCGACCAGAAATTTTTTTTCTCTTGAAAAATACCTTTTTGACTTTTCAAAATGCTAAAATAATGCTTTTTGAGCTCAAAATACTTCTTTACCTATCATTTTTGGTAGTAAGTAATGCGTTTATAGCTTGAACACATACAAATCATATGTTTAACCAAAAATCGGCAAAAGACGCTATTTCAAGCTTTAGCAGTATTCCCAATCCATTCCGTGCTTTGGGCGGCAACTTTTCGGGCAAGACGTATTTAACAAATTTGTACGTCTTAAATACTGTTTTCCCACAAACCTAAAGCCGTCACGTTTTGTAGTAAAGGGGACGCCGTCTTGGAAATAGTCGCACAAGTAGCTGTCGTGTATCAGCATCTGATGTTTATACTTTACGTAAATTACATTGTAAAGAACTGACTGGTCACTTCCGCCCCTCACTTTCATCTAAAATAAAACAAATTACAAATGGTATCCATACTTCGACCACGATCATACGTAAATGTTGTTTTTGACTTGCTTACATGCAGCAGTTGCTGTCTAATAGTTGCTCCAACATTAATGCATAGTTTGTAATTATTGACGCCCCACATTCCCCCCATAACACGGGAATTATGTAAGGGATGATCTCTCATTCCGTGAAATATAAAATCACTTTTTTCCCACTCTTGGACTGCAACTCCTTCACGTTTTCTCAATCGTCCATCAAGATCCCTACTTAAAAATTTCTCAACCGTCGGGTCTCCAATCGGTAAAATTCGCCATTTCATCGGATCCAACTCGGTAACATTCGCTGGAAGTAATTACAGGTGCAATGAGTTGATCAATAAATATTTGAAAGTCAATAAGGAACTAATGTGTATTTTGAAATTAAAAAAGTACCGAATTCAGGTAAAGGTAATTGCCTAACGTCGCAGTAGTACAAATCATCATCAGAACACACCAGGTCGCACATTTCGATATCTAACGGAATGTCGGTATACAACCGCATGACCCAACTAGGGTAAAATTCCTTCATTCCAATCATATTAGGCAACACACCACGATAATAAGGAGAATCCACTAGTATGTCATCACTGTTTTTTGAATTGAAGTATAATGAATAACTAATGACTTTTTGATTCCCTCCCAAAAGAGTTGCTTCGTCGCTGCAGGCCGACTGCTTCAAGATTGATGAATGATTTTTAATGTAAAGCAGTCTTTGGCTGCGTTACAATAATATTGTTAAGAAATTGTTATGAATCTGCTCCTATACATTTTCTGTAAGAAAATATAGTGACTAATAAGTATGCTAGTTTGCAAAACAAAACTCATTGCATACCTGGAGCATTTGCATACGTTCCTGGGAAAAGTTTTCTGTCGGCCAAGTATTTCTAGAATGAAAGATTTTGTTTTGTGATACAACTTCTATTTTTATTAAATAGGCTCAGTAATTAAATTATTAAACACCATGTTTGACCAGTTGGAATAAACTTTTTATGTCGATTACAATTATTGCGCGATTACAATTCAAATTCATATGACTACACTTGTACTAACCTTTAATAGAAACATAGCTTTGATTTGTGACTTCTGAGCAATTATAGTTCTCTGTCGCTTGCAATTGTGATAGTGGCATAATATCTCCCAACTTTTGAAGCACAAGTTGTCGGATCGAAGTAATGACTTTTCTTTTCCATTTATCACTATGATACAGCATGAGAAGCAGAAATATTGCTAGAAGAAATCTAACTGTACATTTATATGAACACAACTTTTTCGGAACCACCAACGTCATTTTTTACACTGATAAAAGTTGGGAACCCTACAGGAGGATCCCAAGGGATACGAATGAATACCAATACAGGTTAGTGTAGCAAGACTCACGAGGCCACTTTTCATATTACGTTACTGCCAATGGAGCTTTCAGGTTAAGTCGCCGGCTCTAAAAATATCCTTTGTCTTAACATGACTGGGAAGAAAAATAATGTACAATGTTAGACTGGGTTCTAATTCAAAATTTTACTCCACATTATATGTATGTATGGAAGAAAAACAACAACTGGTACAGACTCCCAATGCTTAGAAATTGTATACTTTTAAGTTATCAATGAAATAATAGGAAATTAAATTAAATTGCTAGAAAGTAGCACATAGCATTTATGTTAACAACAATTCAAGCATGCAAAAATCATTTAAACTTATAACTAAATCGTCGGCCCGGAACGGAGGGAGAGCAATATAAACAAATTACGAAATCGCGTAGTTGAAACAAACCTCAAAAGCTCTACTGGTTTCGGAATGAAGTGCAAACAGCATTGTGTAAAAAACGTGCGTACTGAAAATAAAAAGCAAGGTATGTGAATATTTGTTTTATTTATTCTTCTGTTTACACGTTTATGTGATTTAAAATGTATTGTAAAATAAACTTGAGACAATTCAATTATGTATTTTTATTTTAATAATTCATATAACTTACTTACAATTTGCACAATACATAATTATACCAAAATGTAAAATATACCTCTATTTTTCCCTTTATTTCTTCATTTAGTTTTAAAATATAATACAATCTGTAAATAAGGATATGCATCTATTAGGTATAAAGAAGGTCCTTACCATGTATTTTAAAGCATGGTGTATACTTATTAAATTCATTCATTCATTCATAAAAACAAGTATGCACTAAAAGTAGGTACCTATTTTGTCCTTTACTTTCGATTACTAAATAACTGTAATTATAATTATGACCGAGTCTAAAATCTATAGTGAAAAAAATAACAAAATGATGGGAAAATAATCTGGATAGAAACCGATAAAAACAGAGCCTAGATTAACTGAGAATTGTTAAATTTATTGATATTGTTAAAATTAACGGTGGAAACTTTTCAGGACGAAATCATCGTCTTTCAAATTTTGATGAGATGAGGTTTACGAATTATGGAAGGATTTCATTTGTCATGATTTTTAACGCTCCATATCTCATGCATAACTCTGTTGCAGCTTAAACCTATCACACTGCTTACACTGTAAAAACTGAGTGCATCTCAAATCAACATTTTTAATCCTCTTGGCATTGTTTAAAAACAGTAGTAATGTCAAGTGGATAGCACAGATTTCTAAAACTGTTGCATTGGAGTTTTGATAAGCTGATAACACATTATATAACGCAGAATTCGAGTTATGGGCGTAACTTCACGGTATGTATGTACTTTTTTCCTGTTTTAAGATAATTTAGTTTTTATAGTGTACGGATTTAAGATTTAAATTGTTTTTGTTCCCGTGTCATTGAATGATTTTAGGAGATTCCACACGAGTAACGTAGAGGATTTCCTTCTTACGGAATCGGCTGTAGGAATTATCAAAGACTAATGTGTCTGAAAATTCAAAATGAACAATTGACAAAATTACATACAATTATATAGTCGATGAAGAGCCAAAGTAAGCAAAATCCAAATGGCTTATACAAAACTATCCAAATCCAATCCTATCCGTAAAAGTATATATAATATTATATAGTTTAAGTAGGTAATGTAGTTCTAATTTTGAACTAAAAGTGACTTACAAGTTCCAGGTTTGTCAGCCAAAATGCCGCCCTTTTGTAAATGAAGGTGGGAATCCACACGGGAGCATTTGAATAATTCCTGCTCACCGGTATTAATTATTGGACCAGTTGCTCCAACCACACCTTCTTTGGGACACAGTACTGAAAATCCTATGTCATAATCAACGGAGCGGAAATTCCACCTAAGAAACAAAAAGGAAGCTATGCATTATTTATCAATTTATTATTTTAAGGAATATTATTCAACAATAAAATTATGCTACGTCAGTAGCCTCCGCAGGATTTTTTTCGTGTAGAACTGGAAAAAACTTGATCTCATCCAGTGTCAAAATTAAAAAAACGGCATCCTATCTTGTGTAAATTACAAAAAATGCGCCTCTTCCTTGTAGATTCAAAACAAACTGCTGAAACTGCGTCAATTTTATGTAAGTTTATAAAAAATATGCGCCTTTTCGTTCAACTTTAGAAAAAAATTGCGTCTTTTATTGTAAACTTATTAAAAAAACGGCTTCGTTTTTGTGTAGTTAAAAAAATTGCGTAAATTAAAAAATGGGTCAATTTCGTTTGAATTATTAAAAAATGCGGCTTCTTCGTGGAAGTGTTACTGAAGGAAGTGCATTTTTAAATATCCTTTATAGGCCTAGGCCTACGTGGCCTACACCTAGTTACGCTACTCTGTTACAGCAGTAAAAAAGAACTATTGCGCACTTACGTAAGTTTCGATCCTTCGGACAGCGAGAATTTAACGCAATGTTTTCCATAAGCATCTACGGTGACTGGAATCATTTCATTCTCTGGAAGTGTTTCGTAGGTGTGGTACCAATCCAGCCCATACACTACTCTATACTGAAAAATAAGAAAATTGAAATTTCGAATTCCAACTTTTCCCATAAATGTGATCATTATCGTAATCATGAACTCAGTTTAGGTTTAAAATCGACATAATTCAGTTTAAGTACATCTCTGCATGTTGTGACTGATCCTCCATATTGCGAAGGAAGCTGATCTGGATCAATATCTTCCAACAAAACGGAACGCCAGTGCTTTGCATTGCTTCCGAAAATTCGAATTTTCCCCAATGTTCTCGTAGAGAGTAAAGGCTTGATCATTGCGAAAAGCACCTCAAATATTTTTGGAGCTGCAATTCATAATTGAATGGCTTCATAAAACAATTGGTTACACTTAATACGTACACAATTAAGTAAAAAGTTTTTTGGAAAAAGACACCGCAACATTTCCAATTGAAATTTACTGCCCCATTTGCATTTTGCATAAAGTTCATTATTTGTGAAATGTAGGTAAATATTTACTTAATCCATATTCGTGTATTCAAGTACCATTTATAACAAAAGCAGTTTTGAGCACATCCGGGTAGTTGTCTTGAATGAAGCGGATAAATTCAATGAAAAAGTCAATATCTGAAATTAAAAATTAGAAGTAAAAATTGATGACAAAGAAGGCATTTATTTCGAAATTTTCAATAAGCATTTAAAATAGTAAAAATTATTACAAAAACTACACAAACCTCCTCGCATTTAGTACATTCAAGAGAGAATTTAGAATGAATCTTAAGTGCACCACAAAGGCTTTAAAAATTCAAGTTGACCGGCGAGATTTCCTAATTAATTAATTTTTAAACCTTTCCTTTCTTATTGTGACATTTTTGAAACCTTTCAAAATTTCTTATTTTGTAAATTTTGAAACATTTAATTTCCTATTTTGACAATTTTGAAAAGTTCTAAAATTTGTATTTTAACCATTTTGACATGTTCTGAAATTTCCTATTTTAACAATTTTGAAGCATTCTAAAATTTTGTTATTGGCAATTTTGAAACATTCCAAAGTTTCATATTTTGACGATTTTGAAACCAGTCCCAGTTTTTATTCAAAATATTTGCAGATTTTCTATGATGACAATTTTGAAACAAACTAGATGCATCTCAAATGAGCACAACACATTTCGGACCATAAAAATATTTTCAATACGTTTTAGATATACTTTAGATGACCTTGAAATGTCACTTGGGCTCTTATGTAGGTAGACCGGTAAATGCGTGTAGGTTTTTATCGTATAAGGTGCACCAGTTTTTACGGCGTGTATGTATAGATGTATGTATTAAGCATTTATTCCATTACTGTCTCTAGAAGCCAGCTGTCTCAATTCGAATCCTTCATAATCCATAATGAAGTTGACTTGTGTGCAGAGACGTTCCTTAGTGCTGTTTTGTTTTAGGAACAAAACAGATTGCTCGAAAACCTGGGCTATGTATTGATGAAGCTCTGCTTTAAGCCCAGAGGATAGAAGGAGGCGGTAGTCAATTTTTCCAACAGGGAGAATACCAGCTGATACAGTACACATTACATATACTACATTAGAAACTTGTCAAATAACTTTTTAGCCAAATTATCTGTAATAATTATATATAAATATTGATGAACAATTATTGCTTACTCAAAACACCATTCTTGTCAAAACCACAAACTTTGACAGCACAATGCTTGTCTATCATTTCAGGGACTTTAAACTCCATTATTGTTTCCAAGATTTCTTTTCGAAAGACCATGTGCTATAGCAGTGATTTAAACATAATTACATGATTAATATCAAAATTCAGCAAAACAGTATTTTCCTCATTATAAGTAATAAGTAAACCTTTTTTTATCTTATGGCATTTCAAAACAATATTCTTCCTAACTATGTACCTATGTACAGTACTTTGGTGAGCTCCGTCATGCCATGATATAAAATTGCCTTTTAAACACGAACTCGCTATTCCTAATTACTCATGATAATCCAATAAGCAATAACAATGATTAGTACTAACGGAAAAAAATTCGAACTACCTTTCTGATCATCGCTTCGGCTTTCTGGACATCCAGTTCCCGGGCTAATTATTTAAAATTGAAAATTACTCTACTACACAAAATCAGCACGAGAAGACATTTGTATGTTCCGAAATAATTTAATTACATGATTAGATTATTAGATGTAATTATAGTCATTACCTCTAAGCCAATTGACCAGCCAAACATCATGTCTCCTGTACTCGCACAATTCCGACAAGATATCTGGGATGTTTTCCTTAAACTTTTAAAAAATCGGAATGCAAATCATTAACGCGTGCATTTAATTACTACTTACTATAATCTTTGTAATTTTATAAAAGGTGCAAATCATGCACGTTTTGCATAGATTTCCTCCACTTACACAGATACGCTGTAAAAACTAGTGTCCATATTTATTTAAAACGTCAAAAAGCTACCCGTATTTTGTAAAGTCAAGACTCATGACCGTAGTAAAAATACATCAGAAATTCACAAAAGTGCTTCTAAAAAAATAAAGCATGTCAAAAGCGGATTTGCAAGCCAAGATGCAATCATGAGACGATGGTGATGCACTTTACATATTCAATGGTTAAAAATAGGAAATATTAGAATGCTTCAAACTTGTTAAAACAGGAAATTTTGAAGTATTTCAAAAAGTTCAAACTAGAAAATTTTAGAATGTTAAAAAGATGTAAAATAGAAAATTTAAAGGTGTTTCAATAAGTTCAAATTAGGAAATTTTGGAATGTTTCAAAATTGTAAAAACAGAAAATTTTGAAGTGTTTCAGAAAGTTCAAAATAAAAAATTTTAGAATGTTTAAAAATTGTAAAATAGAAAATTTGAATGTGTTTCAATAAGTTCAAAATAGGAAATTAGGGAAGGCTTCAAAATTGTTAAAACAGGAAATTAAAATGTTTCAAAATCGTTGAAATAGAAAATTTTGAAGTGTTTCAAAAATTTTAGAATGCTTAAAAAGTAGTTTGTAAAATATAAAATTTTGACAGCGGTTCAAAAAGTTTAAAACAGGAGATTTTGGAACGTTCCATGTTCCATTGTTAAAATAGGAGATTTTTTGCGTTTTAAAATTCTTAAATGAATATTTTTGAAAGGTTTCAAAATTTTCAAAATAAGAAATTTGGAAAGGGTTCAAAATTGTTGAAATAGGAAATCCAATAGTCCTTAAAAGGCATCCTAATTGTGCTCATAATCAATTTAGATACGAGTAGATTTTTGAATACATTTCTTCCTGGTTTCAAACTCTTGAGGTTTTATAGCGTAGTTACAATTACAAATAACACGATTTGCATCTTGATATCTGTAATACGCGTACTCCACAGATGCACGTACATACTGCACTACGTTTAATTAAATTATGTAATTGTAATTATGCACACAATATATATTTACATAATATTTTCGCTTCTCCATTTTAGCGATATTAACGTTTTAGAAAAACTATTATTATTGTGGAATTATTTTAGTTTTTCTAAAACGTTAATATCGCTAAAATGGAGAAGCACACAATATAGTTTACACGTGTAGTCTGGAGATGTTCTTACCTGTTTCAAAGCAACGCTTTCCTTCTCCGTGATAATATTAGATTCTAACGGTCTCAACATGGTTCAAACTGGATAGATCTCGCACAGGTAAAAATAACTTTACTCAATATCTAAATAAAACTATTCTAATCGAAGTCAGTTCTTGTACAAGTCGAAGTTAAAGTAATGACTAAAGACAAATCACATGTATTTACTCAGTCAACGCACTCGTATTCTTAGACCACAAACCTCAGTCAGTCGTTGATAAGGAACTACTAGTGTTAATACTAATGAGCCTGTAAACTTGGAAATGCAATAAAAAGCTTGAGATTTTGAAATATTTACTCCTCACTTGCCAGTTTGTCAGAGCAGGGGGTGACCAATGTTATCGGATAATTCTAGTAATGCAATAATGCAGAGCAAGTACAAGTTTTTCTTTCGAAGAAAAATACATTCATTTATTATTATACTTGGAGAGAGACGTAATGATTATGTGTAGTGATTACATAGGTATAGTGTATGTTTATTCATGGGTGTACATATTGCTTCAAAAATGATTAGGAAGATGGGAAATGCCCACAGAGTTTGTATGTACCTATGGTGCAGACATCGCATCGCGTTTGCAAAAAATGATAAATTCCAGTTTGCCTTTTACTTATCCTTCTACATAATATGTATAAAGTATCCAAAGCGATATGATACAAGCTACTTGTTTCTTTTAGTTTTATGTATATTGGGGCTTACAAGGTCTGGGTCTGGCCTGGCCTGCTGAGCAGGGGCGTACCCACGAATGAATTTTGTGGGATATTCGTATAATGTATAATGTAAAAACGAATTTTTTCAACTAACACTCTTTGAAAAGGTTTAATAATTTCCATTAACATTTTTTGCAAACAGTGCAATTTTTCGAATTAACACTTTTTGAAAAGGGCGCAATTTTCCCAATCAACACTTTTGAAACTGGTGCAATTATTAAGTAATAATATTTGAAAAGGTGCAATTTGTCCAAATAACATTTTTTGAAAATGGTGTAATTTTTCCGAATGCCATTTTTTCGAAAGAGAGTAATTTTTCCAATTAACACATTTTGAAAAGGGTGCAATTTTTTCAATTAATGGTTTTTGAAAGGGCGTAATTAATCCGACTATTAGATTTTGATAAGGTGTCATTCTTTCAAATAACGTTTTTTGAAAAGGGTGTAATTTTTCCTATTAATACTTTTTGAGAAGGTACAATTTTTCCAAATAACAGTTTATGAAAAGGGTGTAATTTTTTCACATAGCGCATTTTGAAAAGAGTAGAAATTTTAAAGTTAATTCTTTTTGAAAAGGGTGTAATTTTTCTAATTAATATTTTTGAAAAAGTCTAATTTTTCCAAAATCTTGAGGACGTGCCTCAGCACCTAAGCACTAATTCCAGATACGCCACTGTTGCTTAGTGTACATGTGCAGAAGATACGCATATTAGAATTACAATTAGAATTCGAGGCACATGCATAGAAAGGATACCTATAGGAGTTTAAGGATACAAGGTCTAAAGTTAAATAATTAGTTACATGGTATATTATTATGTCAGTTGCTATGGCTATACATTTGACTATTCTTTTGCTCTCTACTGAATGTAGCTGTAGGAGCAGGAAAGAGCAAAAAACATTCAAGGGCAATGTGCATGTCCCCATGTGCGTCAATAAATCAGTGCATAATAAAGGAAAAATGGGATAAAGCGTGTTGGTCAGCTGAGGTGAGAATCTTGTTACAAGTTTGCAGGTGCAAACGGCAAGTTGCAAATGGGTGTAAATGCAAAGTTCCTTGGTGTAGTTAATATGGGTAGTGAATAGTGATAGTGAATGAAAACTCAAAGGTGAGCGACGCGATAACGCAACCCGTGCTAATGGGCAACTTACGATTACTAAATACAATAATTATATAACATATTAGCAACAAATTCAGTACAATGCTATTCTTCTTGGACAAACTTTCCCACGACACCAATCCATTCTAATGACCACTGACATTGAGTTTTTTATTTCCTGTGAAAAATACTGTGGCACTTTCAAAATTTATTATTACAAAGATTTGGTGGAAACTATTACTAGTTCATACTTGAAGCTACCGTACTTACTCAAATAGAGCTGAAAGAAACTTAACTAGCATTTAAA
The DNA here is from genome assembly GCA_036851915.1 of Ptenothrix huangshanensis. Taxonomy (NCBI): domain Eukaryota; kingdom Metazoa; phylum Arthropoda; class Collembola; order Symphypleona; family Dicyrtomidae; genus Ptenothrix; species Ptenothrix huangshanensis. The sequence goes on along the minus strand of JAAXYX010000784.1, from coordinate 13,439 downwards.
CAGTACACTGTAAAATCTGATGCATTTGAAAAGCCAGGAACGTACTCGCTTTTACCATAGGTAATGCAAATCTTAAATTGCATTTAAAACGCAAATCAAAATTCAAAAAGTTCTTTACTGCGTTTTTGATGAATTCTGCTTCAAATTGTAATAAAAGCAGAAAATGCAATAAATTGTTAAAACAGGTAATTTTTAAATGATTTAAAATTTCTAAACTTGGAAATTTTGGAATGCTTAAAAATTATCAAAATAAGCTTGGAAAGGTTCCCGAAATTTTAATAATAGGGAATTTTGAAATATTTCAAATTGTTAAAATAGAAAATTTGAAATGCTTTAAAACTGTTAAAGTAGAAAATAATGACATGCTTAATGAATGTTGTTAAAATAGAAGAATTTGAAATGCTTCAACATTGATAAAACGGAAAATTATGAAATGCTTCAAAATTGTCAAAAAAGAAATTTTGAAATACTTTAAACTTGCTAAAGCAGGAAATTATGAAATGCTTCAAAATTGTCAAAACAAGAAATTTGAAAACGGTTTGAAATTTTTAAAATCAAAATTTTTAAAATGATTCAAAATTAATAAAACAGCAAGTTTTGAAACGTATCAAAAAGTTAAAATAGGAAATCTCGTAGTCCTGAAAGCGTTTTAAATGCGTTTGTGATACCCTTAAGATGCATCTTAATTGTGCTCATAGTTGGACTAAATACGAGTAAGTATACCTACGTTTTTGTAATTTCAGATGCATTTTCTCTTGTTTCAATATTTCTGAATTTTTGCAGTGTACAGGTGACCTTAAGTTGAATATCTTAGAAGAAAGGTACCAGTAAATAGAATGAAAAGAGTTTTCATCAAAATCTCCTTTCACCAATGAAACCTTCATGTATGTTCGTAAGTCAAAGGGGAAGCTACCTATTTGAGAATGTGCGGTATGTAATAATAATTATTATTGTGGATTACATTCTTTAATAACACATGGAATAAATCACAAGTATGAAGAATTATTATTAAAAAGGAATAAGATTACTTTGCAGAACGACTATTATATGTAAACTCAGAGTGCACTATCATTTCCATAAATACGTGCGATTCCATGAACTCCTTTACGTAAGAGCTTCAGACGAATCCACAAGGGCAACGTAGTGAAGATCCTTCTTGCGAAAGCGGCTGAAGGAATTATCAAACACTAGAGTGTCTGTTATGGGAATAATTAGTATAATATATGGTAAGAACTTTTATGTAAAAATATGATCTGTGTGAATGATTATAAATTTCATAAACATAGTATTAATAGTAAAAAGTTGCCGTACATGATCCAGGTTTTTCTGCGAGGATGCTTCCCTTTTGTAGATGGATGTGGGAATCAGCGTGAGAGCATTGGAATAATTCCACTTCGTCACTGTTTTTATGAGTCAGAGGGCCTGAGGCCCCCGTCACACTTCCCTGAGGACACATTAAGGAAAATCCTATGTCGTAGTCTGTGGTACGGAAGTTCCAGCTTTAAGCAATTCAAAAATAAAATAAAGTAAATAAATATGCGTTAATTATATAAAGGAGGATAAAACTGAACACTCTAAATTATCCAGATGTTCAGTTATTACTGTGTAGGTACACTTTAAAAATCTAATAATCTTATAGCATAAAAATACATACATCTACATCATGCAACCAAAGCCTGCTCGTATTTCATATATAATTTTCAAAGTAGTTAGGATGCATTTAAAGTGGAACACAAACGCATTAAAAATACACTTTAGACTGCAAGATTTCCTTTAAGAAGAATAATTTGAATCTTACTAATTTCTTATTTTGACAATATTTTAAAATACATCCAAATTTTGTTAATTTTGAAACGTTTCTAAATCTCTCAAGTAAATGATTTTGAAATTTCTACTTAAATAATTTTGAATTATTTCAAAATTTATTATTGAAAAGTTTAATAAATTTCAAAATTTTCAGTTTTATTGAGTGTGAAACGTTTAGTATCCTATTTAAATGTTTAGATAATTTCAAAATTTCGTACATCAACAACTTTGAAAAATACCGAGTACATCACAATGGCATGAAAGACGCATGTTGGCCTGCAACATGCGCTTTAGCTTTACTTTCGATTTGTTGTAGACGCATTTTAATTTTAACATGCAATTTAACTGCCTTGATATGCATCGTAACTGCGTTCCTAATAATACAAAATTCTAGTATGTTTTTGACCCATTAGAAGCAGCGGTTTGTACAAACAATACAGTTGCATAACAAATACAATAATCGGACAAATTATAATTATTAGTTGCTGCTTCTAAATACAAAGCCAATAATGAGGTTTAAATTTAGAATCTGATTTTTCTAGTGTTGTAGTTGCTGGACTACTCACCTGAGTCTGGAGCCCTTCGCCAGCGTAAACTTTACAAAATGTTTTGTGCCAGGTTCAACGGTCACTGAAATCATTTCCTTCTCCGGAAGAATTTCGTTTTTTGAAAACCAATCAAAGCCATAAGCAACTCTATACTGAAAAACAAAATGAAAAACTTAAAAAAACGAATGTGATCCTATGTGATGAAGAACATAGCTTTAATAATTACATCTCTGCATGTTGTATTCGATCCTCCATATTGCGACGGCAGCTGATCCGGATCAATGTGTTCAAGTAGCACTGGGCGCCACTGCTTTGTATTATTTCCAAAAATGCGAACCTTTCCAAGTGTTCTAGTCGAGAGAAGGGGCTTGATGAGGGCGAAGAGAATCTCAAATATTTTTGGAGCTGTAACACAATTGCGTAACGCGTTATCAGATTTATATTTGAGAATTGAAATATTTTAAGATCTTAGAATTTAAACGATATTCTTGCTTTTGTTGCAAATAAGTTCGTTTATTAGTACCGTTTACAATATATGCGCTCTTGAGCACCTCCGGATAATTGTCTTGAAGTATGCGGATGAATTCATTGAACAAATTAACATCTGTAAACAAAAATTACATTTGAAATTAGCGCTCCTTGATTTAAATTTTTCGTTCTGTTTGCTATAAGAAGTTGCATAATAAAACGATTTCAAATAATTTTTTGGCGTACTTTCTCTGTATGTTAGCTGTTTATACGAAAATCCTTCGTAATCCATTATAAGTGTAACTTGTGTGCACATACGATCCTTTGTGCTGTTGCGTATTAAAAACATGGTTGCTTGTTCGAAAAATTGGGATACGTATCGAAGCACCTCTGATTTCAAGCCAAGAGAATTCACATAGCGATAATCCGTTCTTCCAACAGGAATCATTGCAACTGCGTAATAAAACATTTTTAATGAAGTTAGTTACAAATTTCGTTCTTGCCATATTTAAATAGGTTACAATTGAGTAGCTTTCTCAAAAGTCTGAAATCAATATAGTTTACATTATGAAATTATAAACTTACTTAAAACGCCATTCTTGTCCATTCCACATACTTTAACTGTGCATTTTTCATCAACAATGTCTGATACCTTCCACTCTAGAATACCATCCAGGTAGTCCTTTCGAAAAGCTATGTGCTGTAAATTAATTGCGTAATGAGAACAAATCTTACTGATACTTGTTATATTTTTTAAATCTCGATCTTGTGACACTTTCCTTTACACACATCGAAATTCAATCAATAACAGAAATCAAATTACTCGCGTTCGAACAATATCTCAAACGCATGTTAAATTGGGCGTATTTTGTATTTCAAAACAAAACACACTAAAAAAACTTCTTATTTAAAATAAGACACTTAAATTTCATGGGGCAACGCATATTTACTATTGCTTTGTTAATTTGGATAAAAAAATAGAATAAAAAATCGAGCAATCAAATAAATTTGTTATGGAAATTATGTCACCGAATGGAAATCAAAATTCCCAATTTTAAAGATTTTGTATTTGAGAAATATGAAATTTGTATCACATGGAAATAGTCAACACGATATACTCACTTAAAATACGCATTGTTTTGCATTAGCAAATTTTTTGTTGATATTATTCCAACGTTTCTAAGAGAGTAGAATTTGAATTAAAATTTTAAAAAATTAATTACGTAATTTATTTGTGTAAATAACAATTTCTCACAAAATACGACCCATTTTTTCATTTTACGCATTAGGCTTTGGGTTGAGATATTTTCCAAAATAAAAATACTCAAAAGCATATTTTTAAAGTCCCTTTGGAATTTCTGGCATTTACATACGAAAACTTTAGGGAACTGAAGCTGAGGGAATTTTGAATTTGCAACCTCTTGTATTTATTAATTCAAATAAATTAACCCTATTACCTTTCTTATCATTGCTTCTGCCTGCTGAACGTCCAGATCGCGAGCTACATTTTTATGAGAATAGAAAAAAAACAATTAAAGTTCCGCTCACACGTAGTTGAAAATGTGTAAAAGTGTAATGAAATATGTTATTTTAAATGCATTTCAAAAGCATGAATTATTATATTTATCACCTCTCAGCCATTGCATTAACCAAGCGTCATGCCTTCTGTACTCACACAAAGTGGCTACAATGTCTGAAATGTTTTCTTTAAACTTGTTGAAAACGCACGAGAAAAAATCATGATTAAAATTAATTTTCAGCAATTACAAAAATTAAATACAATTATCACTGAAATATTGAACTGTTGAAATACAGATAAAGGTTCAAAATTGCACCGCATCACTTACTTTGGCTAAAATGCCACGTTCCTTATCTGTAAGGGTGTGGATGGACATTGTATTATCACTTGCGCTGTATCTTTTATCACTTTTTTCTAGTCACGTCTAATTCACTTTCGAGAAGTTTTTCAAAAATTGAACAAACTGCAAAAATAATTACCGATGTACTGCCACACTTTAATTTGAAACCACAATCGCTCAAATCCAACAACTAACTCAAATGATGTTTGGGCTCTATAATAACTAGCTATAATTTATGCACTCCCATTGTACTTCATAGTATTTCCCATACGCATTGCTAAATACCAAATGACTAATTCTGTTTTTGTTTCGTTAATTCAATGCTATGATCAACTCAGGATTAGAATATTTATTATAGTAACCCTACATACTTTCATTGGGGAAGCAGGAACTCATATACATACTTGGTAAAAAACGCAAAAAAGGTATCGTTATTTTGTTTCAGCTTCGAGAATGTTTGACTTTGAAATCATAGTGACCCCTGCTGACGAACCTGTTTTGGTTTTAGCAACAATCTGCGTTTTATTGCTATAATTAAATTAACTCCTAAAAGTACGCAAACGTGGGAGAACGAGGAGTAATACTGGGTTGCCACTTAACATCATGGGATTTTAATTAAGACATTTTTAATATGCACAATTGCATAGTTAGGACTGGTAATTAAAATTCTTTCCCGCTGACTCACGGTCAACGTCAACACTTGGATTGGACTTCTATTTTTATTGTTTATCACCCAAGTATAAACAACTTGTATTCATCATCATTACTTAAACATTAATGAATAGGGACTACTAATTAAAAACTAACAGCGTACTTTCCTAATTAAAATTTTCGTCAGTTCATTCAACGTTAAAAGTTCTCTAAGGAAGTGATAAAATCCCTAAATTCCCAATAAAGGAATTTCAATGATTTTGAGCCTTCATATTTTGGAAACTGATTTAACCGATGCGAGAGACTAGATAACGCCTAGGCAGAAAGAAGGCGGGTCAAGTTTCTGGAGAAATCAGTAGGGGTACGCCATGGGTACGCAATCTTGCTATATCTGCTACTACTGCTGTAACAATTTCTCGCTATAGCAGCATAATCAGTCGTTTTTATAACAACTGCTACAACATTTGTTTGGAAAAAAGTTTTTGACTCAAGAAAAAAAAATTGCAATGTATTCTAATGGAAAGATTTTTTTTAGTTGTCAAAGAGTCAACAAAGTTGCTACTGTTACTATGGATTTTTCCTGCTAAAGCAGCACTATGAAAGGTCACTCAGTTTCTTTTTGCTTTAGCAAAACTTGCTATAACAGTAGTAGCAGTTATAGCAAGATATTGAGGACCACTAGTATTTTTAATGAATTATCGCGCTATAATGTATACATATATAACGAGTTACATGCACGCATGCAAATCTATCAAACTAATACCGGGATTTTGTAATTAGGGTCCGATGGAATAATTTCCAAAATTCGCATGTTTTTACAATCCAGAAATATTAATGCTAACATTAAAGATAAATAGTACAGTAGAGCTAATATGTATTGGACTGAATACTTATAATGGGAAACTAAAAAAGGTTTGCGTTACGTATTCTTGTTTAGTTGATAAATGATGGAGATGGGATCCGAATAACATTCTTGTATAATCAGTCCAATTTATTTAAAAATATTTGTTTGAATTTATCACTAAGGTAATTACTAGTCTTTATTTCAGTAAGCTCATGTATAGGAACGACTTTTACTTTTGTACTACAATCAAATTCAAAAATCATAAATAAATCAATTCACTAAATTTGTTGAACCCGTGCAAAACTGCATTATTGGCTGTTCTTTATAACAACAAGCTCAAGGAGTATATACTCGCGTAACGTAGAATAGTTCCTTGCTACGACATTCGCTGGATGAATTGTCAAACACCAGAGTATCTGCAAAATAATAAAGTAGCAATGAAACTACAAATGATGATGATTACAATTCTAAGTTGTACTCAAATCATTCAAGCATTCTTCCTATAAAGATAAATTGAGCTAAGCTAACTTACAAGATCCAGATTTTTCTGCCACCATGCATCCTTTCTGTAGGTGGAGGTGGGAATCGACGTAAGAGCAATGAAATAATTCCTGTTCACCTGTAGGAGTAATTGGACCAGTTGCTCCAGTCACACTTTCAAACGGGCACAGTGCGGAAAATCCGATGTCATAGTCAGTAGTGCGAAAGTTCCAGCTGGAAACATTTACAAAACATTTTCTTTCGCACGTTTCGGAACGTTACACTAACAACTAATTATGTACTAATCAATTTAATTCTGGCTTAATTAAGAAGTATCAAAAGACTGCAATATTTACCTAAGTTTCGAACCCTTCGACAGCGTAAATTTTACCGAATATTTCTTCCCGGCTTGTACTGTCACTGGGATCATTTCATTCTCCGGGAGTGTTGGGTGAACAGGAAACCAATCCAAACCATAAGCCACTTTGTACTAAAACCAAAAGCTATTTTTAAGATTACAAAAATCTGTAATTCCAAATGCACAGCAGAACTAAATACAGCATAAAGAAAATTGTGTCATGTACGTCTCTGCAAGTAGTGTTTGATCCCCCGTACTCTGACGGTAATAGATCAGGGTCAATGTATTCCAGAATAATAGAGCGCCAGTGCGTAGGATTGCTTCCATAAATCTGAATCTTGTCTCGTGTTCTCATCGACAATGGTGGTTTTAGGATGGTAAATAAAGTCTCAAATATTTGCGGGGCTGAAAATGATTTCTTTGTATTAGTTGTTTGAATGACACAGTGATGGAGCTATAGGTTTCAATCCATTTTACTGATTACAGTACCTTATTGTATTGTGTGGTTAATAATTAAATGTCATGAAATGAAACGCATAATATAAATTTCATTATTCATTACCGTTGACAACAAACGCATTTTTGAGTATTTCCGGGTAATTGTCTTGCAGAAGATGAATGAATTCGTTGAATAGGTGGACGTCTGAAAAGAAAAAGTTGAGTAGTGATTTTTCAGAATCCGTTTGCATTTAGGGCATTAGCACCATTCAAATAGTTAAATGTGGCGCTCACTGTAATCAGTAATTATAAGATCTCTTATCAATCAATAATAATTACCTACTTACTTTCCTTATAAGTCATCTGTTGTAACTGGAACCCTTTGCAATCCAGAATAAGAGTCATCTGTGTACACACCCGATCATTTGTGCTATTGTGTTTAAGAATTGCACAGGCTTGTTCAAAAAACTGGGCAACGTAACGAATCACATCTTGTTTCAAGCCATAAGAAACTATTTGACGATAGTCCGCTTTTCCAAAGGGTATTATTGCAACTATGAGTATCATATTAACATAACAATATAAACATATTCGGTTAGTCTTCGTGTTCACATTTTAAATAGCAACATAAATTCCAAAAGCTTAGGCTAACGAAATATTGTTATCAGTTAACTATGGATTTAATTATTACTTAGGGTGCCATGCTTGTCGATGCCTCCTACTTTGACAGAGAAATGCTTGTCAAGTAATGGCGGAACTTTCCATGTTAGTATTCCTATAAGGTAACCCCTACGTAGCACCATGTGCTGAAAAACAATTTCATTAAACGTTAAAATGTAACGCAAACAAGTCCTACATATAGCGCAAAATTGTGTTATTGTAAGAGAATAATAAGAGTTTAGGCCTTAGGATTAGGAAGCTACAAAATTTACGATGGTACCTTTCTTATCATAAAGACCGCCCTTTGAACATCAAGATCCCGGGCTAAATTTAAATTAGTTCAGGAATAGTAAAAAAAGACAGAAATCTAACAGTCAGGTTAAAAGTCGTCATTGCACAATACATTGTTTGGTTATATATGTATGTATGTAATTACAACAAAAAGTTTTACCTCTAAGCCACTGAACGAGCCAAACATCCTGTCTTCGGTACTCACACAAATTTGCAATGATATCTGAGATTTTGTCCTTAAACTTGTTGGAAGGTAAAAGAAAACAGATTTCATGCATTACTATTATGTAAAACAACTGAGTACGTGTAGATACATAGGTACGGAATTACTGTAAAACTTCTAATAGTAGTTTTTCTTCAAAGATTGGTGCAGAGGACCCGTCACTTATGTTAGCCGCTTCAAGTCAAAAATAAGTACCTAAAGCTTTTAGTATGTCTCTAATTGTAGCCGAGGCTATTATTAGAAGGTTTACGGTATGTGAAATTTAATCAAGCTAATTAGTTCCTAAAAATGGTCGTAAAATTGCTTTACTTACCTGTCCTAATGCAGCGTATTCCGTATCTGTAAGAATGTTTGACTCAATAGGTTTGGACATACTTGCAGTCTTTTACACTCGTAAGTAGGAAAACTCTTATACTTTTAACCTCAGTCTTATTTCCTCCTGAATTCATTTAAAACGGTTCAAGTTATCTCCTGTATGCCTTGGCATGCTTATTCTATATAGTGACGGCCCAGCAACCTCCCTCGTAGTGAACTAAAACTTGTGTGAATCCTGGACAACAGTGCAACTTTAAGGTATAATGATAAAATAGTTTGACATTCCTTCGCATGTAATTACTTTGCATAATTCCCATAGAATATAACTATCGCTATTGTTGGGAAGTCATAAATCAAATAATACTACTTTTTGCTACCACGCAGGTAATTTAATTCCGACGACTAGGCCAACATAGCAGAAGGAAGCCAACAGGAAAATGTCCAAGAAAATGAATGCGTTTGTTTGTGTTTTTGTACGTGGACAAAAAACAAAATAAATCTCTTTTTGTCTGCCAGTTTCGTTGATTCCGAAATCCTAGATCTGTTAATACATTCTTATGCACAAAGATGCATAATTATGTTATGAGTGGCAGTGGAAGCTGAACAAGAGCAGAGTTGCTCAATCATTGAAAATAATGGGATCAGTGCAAAATAATGTGTATCGGGTTAATGTAAACATTTTCCATTAGACGTTTGAAGCAAAATGCCAGTTCCTACTGTCACTACTCCTCTCACGATTTGCTTGACAACACTATTTTGCAATCACTGACATTTAAAAAGAAGTCACGTTTTTGTTTAGTTGTCAAAAATTGTTTTGTGAAATCAAATACACATGTACGTGGGTATTATGTATGTATGCGTACGTAATAATAACTAGAAAAAAATATAAAAGAGCAAGATTCATCAAGAATGTCTACAGCACGTACATACGGTATAACAACGAAATCTTGGAAGTACTTGAAATGCATCCTAACTGCGTCAATAATAATTGTAATTGCACTAATTACGTAAAGTTTATTAGTGTTTAAGATGCACCCATTTTTTTAGTGTACCCTCTTTCAAATCATCATTTGTGTTTTAAAAATATCTAATATAGTTCTTAATGTATCTCTCTGAATCGTCAATGATTTGAAACCAAAAATGCCTACGAAGTCTTACGCACCACAATAAGAAGAAATACGACGATTGAAAGCTAAAGTCAGTGATGACTTGGCTTCCATCCTGTCTTAACTGCAGAGTAATTGATAATATCTTTGAGAGCTCATGTAACGTTCCATGCCTGTATTTTCGTTGAAGAGGCAATTTTTATGCAATTACAATTTTTTTTAAATGCCTTTCTTGTTATGTATGACTTCCCCTAAAAGCATTCCCATTGCATTTAACATTACCTATTTGCATTTATTAAACAGCGTATTTGTAATTACAAGTTATATCTAAATAAAAATTGCCTATACATACAGTGAAATATCGTTATAACGACACCTTAGGGGACCGATATACATTTAATATTTTTGGACGATATAGGAAGATGACGTATTAGACTACAACGTCCAACGACATGTTTACTGACGGGGAGGTCATGTCCTGTCGTTAAAGCCAAAAAAACGTTATAACGAGGATGGGTATAGCAAGATTTCACAGTATAACAATACAATATTCAACCACTAAACCTTAGTAGTTGTTTAAAATTAACGATGTAAGGAAATACCAAATCTCGAAGCTGTTTATTACGTCAATTTATAATATTCACAAAGTAAAAGCCTAATAAAATATTTTAAAAAAATCAATTTCGTTTCTACTTAAGCTACCATTTCAATTAACGTCCATAATAAAATCAAGTTTCAAAATTAACAGCGATAGATTGGACGAATTGAATTCAAATTGTTTTCCTCTTCAACAACGTTAATTAAATGGCACTAGATTAACATTCGTACTCGTTTCAAGTTTTTTTAGTTAATGCTGCACAACATGCTCCATTGTTTATTGTCAGGTCATTCGTGTTTGTTTTTTTATTTAAAAGCATAACGTTGTACGGGCGTGATTTTACTAATAGAGTAATTATACGTTTGGGAACAAAATTTTCCTTTATTCTCACCATACTTCCGGACTCTGCCATCTGCCACATGAATAAAAACTAACTTATAACTCCGGTGAAGTACATAACGAATTACATTAATACAATCGCTACACAATATCAGCTGCAGTTATGTAGCATGTAGTATAGTGTATTGTAGTAGAAGAAATGCATACAGATCTTCTGACATACAACAGCAACAATGATGAGAGAATAATTACATCGTAGGGATTTTTTTTACTATAAGAGAGTCAATAAGTAGTTCATGCTAGAGGCAAGGCTTACAGCAGCATTTTTTTGGGAAATCGGCTGGAGAAGTTACAGTGGAATCTTTATGTAGTGACACTGTTTATAGTGACATTCTTATTATAGTGACATGTCAATACATTCTCGGTCAAACGCCTATGTGAACGCCTAGGAACTTCACTGCTAAAGTGACATGTTCATAGTGACATTCTCGCTATAATGACACGAATTTCAATTCATTTCACACAAAACCCCTGCATGATATAGAGCCATCGACATTTTTCATAACATTTGAGCTCCACCACAATAACTTTCGCATTAATTCGCAAAAAACGTGCGATTATTTCTAAATCGAAATTCAAATATTGTGTTGCATAACTGTAAATGAGTATTATTTCCAAAAAACGAACGCCAGTAAAAAGAAGGCGGTGTTAAAATATTTCCGATCTTAATAAATTACTTTTTAGTGACCTTATGTCATTCTGTTACTATAATGACAATTTTACTGTAGTGACATACAATGCTCGGCCCTTGTGATGTCACTATAACGAGATTCCACTGTATAGGTATTTAGTTTTTCCCGGATATTAGTGCGATTGAGCATATTCATCCAAAGACCGGGTAATTTCAGTAAAGCGTACAACGAAATGCTTTCACAGTGTCAGCCACAGCTTTTCAAGCAGCGCCAAAATACTGAAGGAAAACAAGGCGCACCGAAACAAAGACAAACATCAAAGCTAAAGGCACGAAGCTGGAAAGAATTCTCTTGAATAGAATTGGCGACTCTCTATTTTTCTTTGCCAACCTTGCCCGTTTTATAAATCAATGTAATGCTCTATATTTACGACACTTCGTTCAGCACTGAACTCGAAGCACAAAAACCAGCATTCATTCTGTGTATCACTTCTCCTCGAGATATCTGCGAGTCTTTTCTGGTTTTTCCATGGTAATTATTTTTTTGATCATGTATCAAATCCTGTTTTTCCTTAACATCAATTCTCAGATATGTCGAGTCAATGAGTCTCCTTTAAAACAATGTGGGGTTAGTAAAAAAGGACTTATGATTTATACAAATGGCGTAAAAATTCTTTGGGGAATTCCGTATTTGAATATATGTAGAAATCGCAAAATTTAAAGAGTCCTTGAGATGTATAAGGTTGGAAAAATCGAACGATGAAACGAAGGTTTACCTTGATTATGTTTTAATTACAAATTTCCCTAGGATTGGGCCGGGTTAATCTCTGCAACTACATAATAGTAGCTGTAGCACAAATGCTTACGCCAGCGGTAATAACCCAGTCATTTTCATTTCATTTTCACGGGTTACAGAATTGTTTGAATTCGAGCAGCTATAATGAAGCAATTATTCGACGATTCCAATTCATGAACAGGAAATGAGCGACGCTTCTTCTTTCTGTTGGTTATAGTACATTAAAATATTAATTGCATCAGAGAGAAACATTAAACAGTTTATTTTCATTCATTTATTGTTTTCTACCGCTGATGTTCTCTAGTATTATTTTCAAGGTAATTATTTCAAAACACGAGTTTAGCTATTAACTGATTCTTTGAACATGAGATCCAAATAATGGAAAAATAATTTGCAGGTTGTTTCCATTTTCCGGTTTAAGTTTTCCGATTTCTCGCCTAATCTACCGATTAACAGCAGGAAAGCTTGGCATTCAAGAAAAAGCATTCCTTTAAGCATAGTAGACTCAGTGAACTCACACATACATAGACCAAAATAATTTGAAAATCTAGTTCTTCTTGAAACCATCTGCATCTGGAAGCACTATCAAAAATGTTTTCAGCTGAAGAAGCCCGACCTATTCTCATTATCCCATTTTATTTATCCAAACTGAACTTGTTCCCACTAGATATTGACTTGAAGTCGGGGACCTGCTCGTTCAAAACTTCGCGCGTACAAATATCCACCTGGTTATTTGTGCTCCTCCTTCTAATCTGTACTATGATCTATCAGAATATCAGGACGCTGCAATCTCTACTGTTTTCTGAATACTTGACAATCAGTCACCTTCCCATACAAATTTTTTTCAGTATTTGCCTGACAAATATTGTGGTCTGGATCTACACAATATTCTTCCAATGGCCGGATGTCTTTATTAAAGCAAACAACGAAATATTCAACCACGGAGAAGAATCAAGCCTTGACAAGCT
>JAAXYX010000783.1:0-30953 GCA_036851915.1 Ptenothrix huangshanensis | reverse complement strand
CAGTCATTTATAATTTTAAAATACACTGTGATGGTTTTTATTAACTTAACTCTTACTAATTGTATTTTGAAGAGTTCACAATTACCCGCCGTTCACAATTACCCACCTTTACCCTACTTCAAAACTATCAAGAATAAAACATTACATTCTGTATGACTGTTCATTATTTAATCAGATTTGACTTCTGTATGATGAAGACAAGTATAGTACATTTTTGGAATATTCCTTCGGTGGAATATCGTCGGATTGGGGTTATGTAAAACCCTAGTGAAGGTTGACTGTGGGACAGCAAAAAGTTCCCAGTCAAGTCGTTTACCGTGAACGTAAGTGCAACAAAGTCTATACCTATATCGAGCTGTAGATACGTAGATACTTGATTGAGTTGATTGATATTGATAATATAATTACAACCAAGAATAAGAATTTAATCCGAAGGGAGCACAAACACAAAACAATTATGCCCTGATGATATGCCATTGTCGGTCATCGTTTTAGGTACATATTATTTCCATAACTTTCATGAGTTTCATGACACTAGTTTACCTATATTCAAAAAATTTGCTAATGAGTCATTATCACAATTATAGCAATGATTGCAAGCATATACATACCTAAGTATATTAAACTTAATTACAAAATGACATGCTTTCCTTACCTACTTAAATGGCTTCAATGAAGATTTTGATTTCAACATAATTAATTACTGGTAGACAGTGCGACGGTCAGTCTCATTGAATGTCAACCTCAATATCGTCATAATCATCTATCCTGAATCAATTATGGTTGTTAAATGCAATATCGATATCGTTATTATGTCATGTGACGAGCTGTCGAAAAGCACCAGTTATGAAACATCGCAAATAAAATCACTTAAACAACTTAAAGTTGCAACTGGGGGCGTCCGCAAATGACGTCAGGAATTTTATTCTGTTCGCGATTTACATATGCAGAACATATCAGCACAAAACAAAAAAATAATAAATCGTGCTAAAAGTAAACAATTATATGAATCCTCGAATTCAAATCTGTTCAAAATTAAGTCAACCAGAAAAATTAAACCGACACAGAAGAAAACTAAAGAAAAACAAAAGAAAACGCAAGCAAAAAATTTCGTTTAATGGCTTCGTCGTTCCACTGCTTTTGTGCCGATTTAAATTTGTTAGTAGTTAGCATTTAATTTGACATGTTTGGTTCCCAGGTCTGGGTACCATAGCGGGGATTCTTTGCTAAGTGGTGCCCGACTTTGATAACTAAGAACACCCACCATAGCAGTATTTATTGGTCAAAAAATTAGGGCTTAAATCGATGGATCAATTAATAAACATCAAAGCATCTAAATCTAAATACGTAAAACCACAAATGAAAGAAATCAGCAAAATTAAGGGACTACATAAAGTGATAATTCGACCGCCTGCAATTGCTTGACACTTTTGTGGGGATTCTGGACAAGGGTATTCCTATACACTTTTATGTAAATGCCAACGTGAAAAATTAAACCAACTTCGAAAAAATTAAATGTAACAAAACAATTTCGATTTAATTATTTCGACATCGGTATAATTTTAGTTAGCATTTAAAAGTGCATCGGGGTTGGGGAGTTACGGTGTGCGGTTTCTACCCACCGCGTTCACATACCTATTTATATGCTCAAACCCTTCTGAACATTTTTAACGTTAATAATGCGTTGCCCCAAACTTACCTTCGAGATTTCTATCCATTGCATTTTAATGCAAGAGAAGAGATACGAATTTGAAAAGGAATCAGAAATGTGTGTGTGTGAGAACGAACTGAGAACTTAGGAACACCGCGTGAGCTGTGAGCAAAGTTGAGCTCCCGAAACGAACTACAATAATTATAATTAATAGGTACTTGCGACTTGCATACTATACAATGTACAGTCACAGTCTACTGCCTGTAAATTATCAATCTTTGGAAATGTAATTTCAGTCTTGCTAATTCCTAACTGCCAATTATCTTGGTCAATGGTCCTGTGAGAATTCAGTATTTTCTAGCCAGTTTTTTACAAGACGATAAGGTAAAGATAGGCGTTGTATTGTGTTGTTTCTATTATTATATGTTGTAGTAGTTCATCATTTCTAGTTGGAGACATCAAGGAATCTATCGTCAATCTTGTTTCTTGTAATAACTATTGACTATATATTAAAGTGAAACCGTGCTTGGCTGACTGTACTGTACTGTCACAGTAATTATTTAAATATCAAATGTTGATTTTAGTATACTATTATCACTGCTCACTGAATGTTAAACTGTTCTGCTTGTGATTTGCTTCCATTGTTGATTGTCCATGTGCTTCATATTTTGTTGTTTGAGTTCGTAGTTAATTATCAGTTATTACTAGCTAGTAGTTATTGAATTTTGATCTTGGCGTGACATTGCACGTTGCATTTTTTGCTGACCTGGTTCTGGGTTGCAAACATAATATTATTTAAGTAATTATATTAATTGTTAATTCTCTTTCATTTGTCAAAGGGTGTAATAATTATTATCAAAGTTCAAAGTTAGTGGTTAGTAGAGAGCTCTTACATTGGGAATAAAGTACAATAATAAACAATCAGCGATATGAGTAGGACTTGAAAGACGTTGAATCATTTGCCGTTAGGTACCCTTAAGGAGGATACAATCAGAAAAAACACAATAACACAAATGACAAATGGTCCCATCACCCATCTTCAAAAAATCCAGCACCACAGAAAGCCAAGAGCTCATAAATTACCAAACGTTCCACCGTAACGTCAAAAAGTTAGCAGTTAAATAGTGTGAATAAAAATGGGACTCTTACTACTTAGTTTATATTCCTAATTCAAGCACCGAACGCAGGTATGCTTTTTTTTAAATTATGACTTATCTTTCAAGTCACCAATAAGTCGTTAATTAACAAAAAACACATTCAGTAAACTGAGTCACAATTACAGATTACTACATCAATTATAATCTCCAGGGACTTTCTTAACAGTGGTATTTGTCTGTTAACTTTCAGTTATATACGAACACGTCCGAAGTAGTCATTTGGTTTTTATTTGCTCAGCGTAAAGTTCATTTGTTTTTTTTCCATTTTTCTTAAACACAAACGAAATCAAGGTTCAGTTGCAAGCAATTATTGTAATAATTATTTTTAATTGTAATAAGTAGAGGAGTTCAAATAATAGAAAAAATAGGCCAGCGACCGAAGGTAAACAGTAGATTATTTATTGATCATTGAGCTATATTTGTTTATCGTTGATCCCATCTCATTTTGGCTCCCATCCATGGCTTTTCATTGTTTGTAAAAGAATTGTCAAATTGCAAGTTGAATTTATCGTGAACTTTGTCTCTTTTCTTATTGTTAAGTTTATCTTATGCCATTGTAGTTGTCGATGGAATTGTGTGTTTTGTACAGGTTTAATTACATTATTATTGGAACAATACACGATTATTTTTAGCAAGTAATTAGTCAGTTGATAGCAATTTAATGTTTTATGTTGGCAGGAACACTGACAGCTAAGAACTTACCTAGTTGGGATCGAGACTTCGGGAGTCGTCTTCGTTTTTGTATCATTTTGGAGGATTTTTGGTTACTGGAGTTCATGTGCTCTTCAAGGGACAGTACATTTGACGGTTGTGGTAAGAAGAATTCATAAACTAATTGATGCTATAATAATTATTAATTATTATCATTCGTTTTTCCTGAAGTTTGCTTCGGGATAAGGTCATGGGGATATTAGTGAGTTGACAGTTGACAGTGCTGTTATACTGCCTGTATGTCTGAATTTTGAATTGTTTACCTTTGTCAGATTTAGAAAACTTACGGGAGGCTGGAAAGGAAGCTGTTTACAAACCCAAGGAGCGTTGCCGGTTTACGGAGTCGCGATGAATTTTGAAGTTTCAGTCTGACGATGTAAATCGGTTCGATCCTGTCACTAAGCATACATTGTTCGCGTTCTCGTGAATCACAAACAAATGTTTAAAAGAGGTAATTAATTAAAAAAATATTTTTCTTCATTGAATTTTTATTCGTTTTTTTGAAATAACGCCGATGTGATTGAATTTCTTGCTGGCTCAAATGAATTCCAATTGGTATCTTCGTTGAGCATCATTTTTGTACATTTCAGTATAGACAGTGGTGTTTACATTCATTGTAAACTTGTTTCTTTGTAAATTGTATGCCAGTAGTTTTGTAGCAGGCAGTGTTTACATTTCCAGCAAATACGGTGTTACAAAAAACCTGTAAGGAAAAGCTGTGTACAGTGGTCTGTTTACATTTCTACTGGAATAATTTTTGTGTTGACAAATGTACTATGGTACACTATCCTTTTCATGATTTACTATTTCTGTAACTAGGGACGTGTAAGTGGGACATTACAAACTCATAGGTGAATTTATTTCGTTTTCACCGAAGATATCATGTATGTAATTCTATTGTACATTCTTCCTTGTGTTAGTACAGAGCAAGATCCTCCTGTTTGTATAACAACAATAAGAATAAGAAGCGAGACATTTTGGAGTGGAAATCAAAAATTGGGATCGAGTTTAATGTTGAAGTTCAATGCGTGCAGTTGAGCATTAATTGACTAAGAACTAATTTTTCATCTTTTGAAAGGTTACATAGGTTGTCTGATCTTATAAGAGAATTCTTCGACTATAATTTGACGTCACGTTCAGATTTTAAAAACCAAGACTGATTAGAGTTAAATCGTGTAAGATTGAGTTGAAACTGAAATTGGAAAAGAATTGGATTTGGAATTGTGAAGAATGCAGGAAGGTTGGAGCGTGGGGGCAAGTAAATCACTGTTAGTGTCTCGATCCAAAAGAAATGATGGAAAGGTCCTAAATCATCAACATAGCCTGCCGACATCGCGGGAGCAGCTAGCAAGTCCATTAGTGGTCGGAACCGGAACCGGAAACGGAAACGTAGTTGTAACGGAATCTGGATCTGGCAAAGAAGAAAGGGAATCTGTGTCAAAAGTACGTTCTTTGTCTATGAGTCGCAACCTCGCGTTATCAGTTGTGGACGAAGTGCCTCATATGATCCGTCTCAGCCCGAGTGACACAGTCACTGTGGAGGTCAAGCAAAAATTTGTTCTGAAAAAATCATTGTCAGCGTCTTCACTAACGCGGCTACTACTCATCCCATCGTCTTCCACTTCCGTGAATCTGAGTGCTTCAAATACCATGTCTAGTTCCAATACGAGTGCGAATGTCAGTGCCAATGTAATTGAGGGTGCTTCCGAAAGGGATTTTTTGATGTCGCAAAATTTAAACTGTAAAAATGTAGGAGCATCGGCATCAGGATCAACACCTACATCAGCAGCTTCTGCACCCCTGCCCTCTTCCTCATGCGACAAGATTATACATCCGACGTTCGAACCAGAAGATCTTACTGACACCATAGGCAAGCTGGAGTTGAGATCACTGTCTGACGAATCTTCCGTCAAGAACCTGATAGGAGGGAAAAGGAATGATTTGCTGGTGGGTGTGGTTGTGTCACGATGGGATAATATTGTTGGTCCTCAATGTGTTTATTTATGGACGGAGGAAAGAACAAGTACATTTTATCCGGGTAATCTGCCCCTTCGTCTCTCTCGGGTGGTCAAGTATGTAACGGATCATACGGTAGATCACCATGACGTGGATGGGGATGTGGACATCTCGTCAACGCTAAGAAGTACTTTGTGCATAGTTCGTGACCTAGACTTGGCGTACTTGTCTGTGTCTATTCGTGTGCCTTTAGACCCCGAATCCGAGAATTCATTTGGGTTTAGTCAATTGACGGATCGTAATCGTCCCGCTCCCAGTGTTCCGCACTCCGTCGCTGTCCTCGCAGATTTGCAGTATCTTTCGCATTTCCTTCTCTTAAGGCCTCTTGTACTCAATTGGTTGTCCGAATTTTCACCCAAAATCGGGGTTCTACTTTGCAAGGTCTTTGTCTTACGATTAATCATTATCATTACCGCTATCGTTTTTAAATGTATACGAACAACCGAAGTTGATTGAGTTGAAATTAAGTTGCTTTGTATTTAATTATCTTCTATATCCTGATTCTGTTATTCTTGTTTTGGCGATTAGAGTCAATTACAAAGTTCGATGATTAATTCGTGGTGCGCTGAACTGTGTAAGACGATGACAGCGTTGACAACGTGCTGGTGGCAGGAGAGTCATTGTCCTGCGGTGAAGAATACTGAGCTGGTTACTCATCATGGCAGTAGTTCCATGTTGTCTTCCATGGCTGGCAGTTCGACTGAGGAGCAGGACGATGGGAGCCCCACTCCTTCCGAGTTCTTGCCCCCTTCCTCGTTAAATAAGACTGTTGTAGAAGCTCTGCTGGCATCCTTCTTGACCACTTTTGGATCTGCAATTGTCGTGGGCGAAGATGCTGCTGCAGTCAATCAGGTCAGTCACCTTAGCAAATTATTTCAAGTCTATTGTTTCTTTTTTTTTGTTTTCTAGTTGTGTTAGTTAGGTACTAGTTGGCTTGGTGGGTAAATAAAAGGGTATGCTTTGAATATTAAGTTTTTATCTTTTATGGGTTCATAATATTTCTAATTGCAGGTGATACGTTTTCTACTGTGCTTTGCTAAGGATCAAGAAGCCTACTGCTCAAGATACGTTCTTCCGACGTTACCAGATACTTTTATGAAAGGACTTTTGGTGCAGGGTTTGATGCTGGGAGAGATTGGAGCCAAGAGCATATCGTATAATCAAGTCACGTCCAATCGTTATCCCTTTACTTATGTGAGTTGCTTTGCTATGAATAGGTACTTTCGTATATCATGAATGTAGTAAGCAGTGTCTACAATGTTGCACGAGTGCGTTGACAGATATGAAGTTGATTAATCCTAAAATAAAACGAAATAAACAGGCAGTGAAGTGAAAATAATTGAAATTCCGTGGATTGTACGAGGTGTTTTATTGTTTGCGTGTGGCTTTATTTACAGATAGAGTTAAGTCGAAAGCAAGTCAAAGTAAAACAAACTAATCTACAGTATCACCGAAGTCAACGAGAGGCGATTCTGCGGGAAGAATTGGATGCGCTTTGGAAGTCATCTGCCTTGGGGTCTTCGAGTACTGAGTGAGTAGATTACGTTATTCTAATGATTGGTGTTGATTATCGTGACGTTTTTTTGAAAGCATACATGCTTCATTTAATACTAGAAGTCATTAAATTCCCGAGGTTTGGTAATTAATTGATTTTGATATTAATTGAAGTTTTGATTTTTTTGACTAAAAACCTTAAACTGATTTTTGACATTCTCGTTTGTTCCTAGTCCATTTCAACAAGTAGTCAAGGAAGGATGTTCTTTTCTCAATAAATTTTTGGATGAGCTTCGCCTTCTACGTCCTGAGAGAAGATACGCTCGCTTACTGTTGTTTAAAAGAAGTTTGCATGCTAAAGCTATCGCTCTAATAGCCTTTCTTGAGTCCATAAGGTATGACAACCATAGAAACTTTATAATTTCTTTGATTTCCACGTTATTAGTTCAGTAAAGGTTGAATTATGTTCACATGTAATATTCATCTGCGTAAATTGTTCCAGATTCAAGTTGGACAAGGAAAGACTAAAGGGCTTGAAATCGATAACAAGTGCTCTAGGTTTTGATGATGCAGAATACGCAATTGTTCAAGTAGCAGCAGAAAAAATTCGACCTGGGATTCAGGCCATTATCAAATATAAATTCAAGGTGGAGTCATAATCTGCAAGTTCCAGTTAGTGATTTTCGCATTTTTTTAAACCAGCCTTTTTGTATTTCGACATATTGACGCGATCTGTAGCATTTCTACAGCTGCAGCTACGTAATTATAATTAGTAAATACGATTCTTGTTCTCTTTCTCGATCTTGTTTTGTTTATTATTGTTTTTATTCGTGTACAATCTGGTCTGGTCCTGGTTCTGGCTTCCGGAAGCGAGTAAATAAAATCAGTCATAATTGTTAGAATAAAATACTATAACGTATTTAAATGAAATACATCACACCCCAATAGTTTTATTAAAATATACAGACTTGACTCAAACATTGCTACTATCTTGCTGTAATAATTAAGTATTGTATAAAAGCATGATGGATGATCATTATGTTTAGGTAATTAATAATGATTTTTGTATGAAAATACTATATAGATATATGCGAAAAATATTTTGTGCAGGTTTTTCAAATAATTACCACACCGTGTACAGGGTGACAAGGGATTTAACTGGCTTGCAGTTTGTATGCCAACGTTTTTTTACATTTTGATCTTACCCTCTAACATCGTTCTTAAAGTTTGTATATAGAATCAATTGTATTTCAAAATGGTTTTGTAAGTACAAAAGTAATTTGATGCATGATTACAAAGTAGTTCGGATTTTCCAATCAATAGCTGTCGAAGCGACTTTTATAATTAGGTACACTGGTCTGAATGGTGATCATGATTATGATCCGGATTACAGATATGGCTGAATTATATCATAAATTACCTAATACATGACACAGGATATACATAACTGAAAAATCAAACGAACTTACTTTAAAGCTCTAAA
The DNA here is from genome assembly GCA_036851915.1 of Ptenothrix huangshanensis. Classification (NCBI taxonomy): domain Eukaryota; kingdom Metazoa; phylum Arthropoda; class Collembola; order Symphypleona; family Dicyrtomidae; genus Ptenothrix; species Ptenothrix huangshanensis. The sequence goes on along the minus strand of JAAXYX010000783.1, from coordinate 22,441 downwards.
CTCAATAATGGTAAAAATGAAAAACTGATTAAATATTATATACTGATTAAATATATATATGCATATATAATGTCCGAAGGTATAAGGAGAGAGAAATAATTTTATTTTACAGTTGCTATTATAGCATTAGAATTACATGCCTATGTGGTTGTTATAGTCATGCACGGAGTGCATTGGAAAAGAATTAAATATGATCGCTGCTCCAGTTCCAATGAATTACTTTGCTACTGTTCATTGTTTTCTCTGTAGCCAGTTTTTTGAATAACTTTTGTAAATAACTAATTTAACAGTATGAAACCATAGGCATTTTTCTAAAAACTAGTCACAGACGAAATAAATGAACAGTACTATTGTTCCCATTGCCATACTTTATGTAACTGATTAATCTTGATAATATATTAAACAAAGTAGTATAATGGAAATAGTTCATAAGCTTAATTAATCAAATATTATAGTAAATTATAGAGTATTATGTATAGCTAGTTCAATCAATCACAGTCAGTGTCAGTTCTGGTACTAATGATTAATACTGAATTGGAAATCACATTGTAAGGATGAACTAATTTTTTAATGCCGTACGTGCTAATTCTGTGTATTAATGTAGGTGAGATTATGCCACTGATACATATGTAATTGTATGTGTTATTTATTGTTATTTTATGCTAATTATTCTTGTTTAGGATGTATTTGTAGTAACCAGTTATAAACGGAAAATAATCAATAAGCAGAAAGTACTTCTTTAGTACCAAGAATGAGGAAAGAATCACATATTCGATGCGGTCCGATCCGATAAAGTTGTTGAAAACAATATAATGAATATAAAAGCGTCACCATTTATTTTTATTTATTCTATCCAACAAGTACACAATCATGTATCCAATGCATCCTAAATTCGTGAAATAGAATAAAGTAAATTAAAAGTTAAATAATAATTAAATACTTGTGTGTTAACATCGTAAATTATCATTCAATTCTTTAGTTCAGATTCATGAACCTAGCTTGCAGCTTGCATTAATAAATATAGATTAAATGGCCAGTTTCCTATATGATATATATATATTTTTTTTTGTTGTTGTTTTTTTGGTTGCTTTAAAAATTTCAATAACTATTCATAAGGATTTGGGCAGGAATTTAATGATTAGGAGTAAAGATGTGTAGTGGAGTAGGTTTTGCTGCTTGGGTAACGTTTTGGTTTTGGAAAAAGCTGATCCGTCATCGCCATCCAACGCTCGCACCTCCAACATTCTACGTACTACCAGTACTACGTACTTAGATTTATCCTTTAGTCTTACGGCTACATGCATAAATTACTACGAGGATTTTCGTAACTACCCCTACGCAAACCCGGAGCGGGAGCTCGTGCCCTCGAATAAAGTAGTTACTAGAGTATACCCGTTGGTACATATAAACATATACTTAGTTACGTACGTCATTTACGAGATAGTAATTCAAGACTAAGGACACATGTTATTTACGAGCTAATAAGCATGTAATTCACGATCAAGTACGCGTACGAACGTCTACGGCACATTTTTCAAAAGCTTATTACGCAGAAATTACCCTGTGAGTTAGTATGTATATACACATTATGTCATTTAATCTGATGAGGCTGGAGCTCGAGTTATTAGGTGGCTGTGTGTGCGACCTTACGTCAAAAATACTTGATCAACAGATCAACCAAACCGGTGTATTGGGTAATGCATGCCTCTATATAAAACCTTATTACCACACATGGGGGTTTGCGTGTGAAAAGTTATGAAAGAAGTCCAATGCTTAAATGTGTTCGTACTCCTAATGCAAAGTGGCATTACAAATAATAATCCCTGCTTGAAATGATTGTTACAATACTTTTTTCAACTCTTAATTATGCTTTTTTAAAAACCTCACAATTCTGTTTTTATACTTTTCAGGAAACTTCACAATTCTTTCTTTATGCTTTTTTGGAAACCTCACAATTCTGTTTTTATGCTTTTTTGAAAACCTCAAAATTCTTTTTTTTATGCTTTTTTGAAAACCTCACAATTCTTTTTTTTATGCTTTTTTGGAAACCTCACAATTTTGTTTTTATGCTTTTTTGGAGCCTCGTTATGCTTTTTATGTATGTTTATATTTACACTTTTATTATTTTTAAAAACCACTAATTTGCAGCAAAAAGCTGCAATTTTAAAAAAACTTAGTTTTTCGCCAGTGCTCCTTATTTTATTGTGTATGTACGTTTTAATATGTGTCATAGGAAATTTACGTTTATTTTCGTCTTCAGTTGTCACCAATCAAGAAATCCTTTATACTTCAGAATTAATTTATTAGTCTATTATGTAATGATGTGGTGAGTTTTGGGACAAGATGGTTTGTGCAGAGCTCCTGCTTGTCGGAAAGGGTTATGATCTTATGATGGGGCTACGGCCGTAAGATTGGACTTTAGTGGAACGCAAGGCCTCACTCTCACCACACACCACCACACGTCTACGCTCTTCCTTACCTTCTTCTCTTGTTATCTTGTGGAATTGTGGATACACTTACCATTCCCAGTACCAATTATGTACTCCTACTAATATATCCACTTAAAGTCCTTAGTTAGTGTTAGTATTGATAGTTAATTATAGGGGTGCCCAACTCGTATCGAGTGAGCCAAAATTAAGTGTGCATTTTGTTGCTATCCAATTACAACTACCATCACCAACTACAGAGAAGTCCAGTTGATGACATCGGTCATTGGTCATTGCTGCTGACTACTGACTGACTGATGGCAAGATAACTGAAATTCTTAAAGGTAAATGTGACTGATTAACTAATAGTAATAATTAATCATTTCTCTTTGAATATTTCCCATTGTTGGTTGTACAATTGAGTAATTGACATTGAAAGCCGAGTCGTCCAGTCCAGTCACCAGTCTTGGAGGCAGTGTACTTTAACTGCCATGGGACGGAAAAGTGTTACCGACGCTAAATAATTGTACTATCTACTTCTACCTAACTAACAAGCTACATATTACCTAAAATTTACGGGACGCTGTGACTTCTTCAGTCATGTGTTTGTAAAGGAACAATCTACAATCTATCTAATGGATCCATGGACATTATTATTTGTTATTAGCATTGAGATCGACATATATCTTGTTCCTCGTGTGTCGTTGTGGTTATTGAGGAGTACACACACAAAGAGATTTAATTTGTAATTGTAATTGATAACTATTTTTCAGGCTCCAGCTCCACCTCCACAAATTTGATTCCTATAGGTGATACAAGAGCGAGTGTTGGTCTGTTATTGTTTTTCTGTCAGTTCGTCTCCGTATTCCCATTGCGACACAACAAAGACAATCAGTCCGACAGGCAACAGGAGACAGGAGGAGGCTCGTTGATTACAAATAAAGTATGATGATGAGTAATCTGCCTTACTGTGTAGCTTCTCGCATTATATTTCGAAACACCACTATATCGATTGTAGGAAGATGATAGAGAGGATAAAAATTGTACCTATGCGTTTATGCGTTGTTGACTGCTTGTACCTTGTCTTGCACCTTTGACTTTCAGAATTAAGTTTGCGAAAGATTTCTAGAAAAAAAGGACTGAATAAGAAATTCAGAAGGAAACTGATATCGTCATCGTCTGTACCCAGGAAGGAAATTTGTTGATTGGGAAATAATTTTGTTTGCTTCTATCATCTGTATATTGTAGAGATAATATATACTACAATTATTTGTCTACTTACTTTCAAAGTTGATTGTCTATAGTGGAAGAACGAGGAACGGTTTATGTTTGATGTTATCTTGATTATTTTTGCAGGTGATAGCAAAGTTGACAAGATTGTTTACTATTTGTGATTAGAGAAGAACGTTTTGCACTGTATTGTAAACATGAGATTGCATTGTTTTGTCTAACGTTGACTTGTCATTTTGGAGCAAATATTTGGGGATGTAATATGTTTTGGTAGCCCTGTATTGGAAAATCGGAGTGCGAACCTTTGGGATTGGAGAAATACTTCGGTATTTGCGATACATACCTTGTTCATATTTATGTTACGATTGAATCGATTGCGATTGCGAATTTGAGATTTTGTGATTTGCCAATTTCCTGATATTATAAAAATTAGGTATTCTATATTTAGCCTATTTACATACGCATTTGGTTCACCTTTCATCGTTGCTAAATTCTAAGTATCAAGTTGATACTTTCATAGGTTTCATACTTCTCAGATAATGCCAGTTCTTTCTCTCTTTCTCTCGTTCTTCGTTTTGTCGTCACAGTTATCTCAACAGCTATTTGACTCACTTTTAGTTCATGAGTAGCTTTTCGCACGAGGAGCTGATTTTGATTGGGATCTAAATCTGGAACTGTAGCTGAATTCTTCGAGAGAGAACAACATGTATTCAGAAATTCGCTGACACGAATCCGGTTTGCCCTTGAGGACGCTGTCAGTATAGTTATATAATGAGTTATTTTTTGTAGGAAAGAGTATTATATAAGCAGTTTATCTTTACATTGATGCGAAGTATAATCGGGAATAATTATTATTATGGCATTTACAATTATGATTACAACTACTTTCAACTTTGACTATTTTATAATTTTGTTAGTGCTTCATCATCATCCGCTCGACCATCAGCATCAAAATCGGAAGAACTGAAGCGCGAATGAATTTTCTGGCGAAGTACAAAATACAGTTATCATCGAGTAAATTGAAAATCAATTAGAAAATCGTAAATTAACATTCGTCACAGACAGTTACAACGAACAGGCATCAACTTGTTTCACGTTTGTCATTACGAACTCTCTCTAGAAGAAAACCTAATTAACAAAAAGGATAAGGAGTGTCGCAGACAAGAAGCCTTCAGTGGATAAATAAAGACGATATAATTAATTATGGTGATGGTGACCATCTCCTAAACGGAAAAGCATCCACAATTCCACAAACTTCCCTGGACATTATTTAATTAATTTACTTGTTGTTTCGTTAGACAGCATCACTCTCCGTATCTTAGTTCGTTTCTAGCCTGATCAATTGATTTTGCACTAAGACGTAAAAACAGGGCAAAGAGCAAGAGGAAAGCAGCAACTACGTCAGTACTTAGTTGCAAATCTGTGAAAGTTTTAAATCTTTGTTCCAATTCCAGCAATCGATTAAAAATACAAGATAATCCTTATAATCGGTTCAAAGACTGTAGACAGCTTGGATTTGTGATAGGCTAATTTCGTGATGGACAATTATTAAAATTGCAGTAGCTCATGATTGAGTAAGGCCATTAAAGGTTTACATTGACTAGTTTGATCGTTTTTATTGCATAACACAACAAGAGCGTCTAGTTGGTCATTTTTTCTCGTAAGTTTCCGTATAAATTTAATAATTTTAGAAATTATTCACTATTCGCTCCGGAATAAATCGAAAGACGAGTATCGAAGTACTATAGTAATTGCAAAAGTATCTGAAAAATGAAGTGCGAAATCGCTAACTTTTAGATCTTCATCTTGCTCCGCTCACTTATTTACTTCTCAAAATTTCATGAACGTTCGATTCGCTAAAACATCAAATGTCCTAACTTCTTGCTGGAAAAGGAACACGTTTTGTCGAAATATTATTTTCCTAGAAATACCGTCAGTCGTAAATCGTAACCGTATCCGTAATCTGTTTCTTTAATCGTATTGGAAACACAAATCTGTTGTAGGCGGATCAGGATCATCAAATAACTACATTCTATCGAAACTAAAATAGTGATTTAAAATACATAGGTATTTAGACTTTGCACGCAACGATAGATCTTTATTACTCAATAACAAAGTGGTATCTTCGATTGTCCGACGTTCCGAGAAATAATTATTATTACATGTAATTATCGCAACACTTTCACAACCGTGAAAAATAAATAATAACCCGAAAAACAGCACCACAATACAAAGTTAATACAAAGGAATAACTCACCGCAGACACTCTTATTTTGTGACAAGAAACTCAATGTCCTGAAGAAGGAAGATAGAAATCTTAAGAAAATCCAGTTTGAAACTCAATAGTTTGGAATTAAATCCCAGAGGAAAAGACTGTGCTGACCATGTCTTCTTCAAGAACGTGTTTTGGCTTTCAATGTTCAGCGTAGTGGATCTCTTGTACTTCTGTGTTCACTTGGCAGTTTGGATTGAAGATTGTGGTAAGTTTACTAAAGTTTCAGTATTCAAAATAGTTAATTATATACGATTTTACAGTGTTCCCTTATATTATTTAAATTATATCGTTTCTTTATCACAAGTAAATTAGCGGTATACCTAATTACATTGCATTGGTTAGATGGGAGGTTGCTTGAGAGTTAATTATTTGCCTTGAAGAAATGGTTTATTTATCCCAATGAATATCGCTAAGGATATCTGGTTTAATTAGAATTAATTGACGATAGGGGAAGGTAATAAAATTAATTATTATTTACCGTTACCTATAACTTCCACGCCAGGCTAGGTCAGCAAGTCCTCTTCGTGTTTGATGCTTAGGTACTTTTAGATTCTGATTCGGCTAATCAGTAATTGTCTACTGTATTTGAAATAAAATACATTGTTGTACTAGTTGTACTTATTAATTAGTATTCTTCCTGTCCTGTGGTGGCTTGGCTTGACTTGATTTTACATTTATATCCTCGAATGATTAAATCGCATTTTCGATAAACCCATCCATATGACTGCGACGATGACATAATATGACATAAGTGGGATGAAGCAATGATTCAGTTTGCAAGTAAACATTTGCTTGGGCCACTTTAGGTTTAATTTTCAGTGCTTGTATTTGTATGAATTGCATTCTTTGCATTGCATGGGCTGAATGAAAAAAAAACGAGGGAAATGAACTGATCAATGGAGTTGATTATGCAGTTACCTAAATAAATAAATAATCACAAGTTGCTGCAGTGGTATCATAAACATGATCCTCATGGTGTATCGTATAAGCATAGTAAAATAAAGTACACAGAGCAAGTGGTCTTGACTGCATTGCATACTTGCGTGTCGTCAAATGTAGTCTGTGCAATCGGCATCCACATCCACAGCGACATCAGCTTAAACATGAGCATCGGCAACGATATCGTTTAGTTTTCGGTATGTGCCAATTATTGCTTCTATTTTTTTTGGCAAACCAAAAAGTACGAAATGAAATGAAACGACAAGTGAGGAAAGTAGTACAAGTTGGTGGTTCTCGTTTTCGTTTGCATTCTCGTTTCTTCAAGTACACGTATACTTATGCTTCAGCTAATACTAAGTGAACCACGATTGTTATTGATCTGCTATGTATATCCTGTATCCTTAATTCCTATATTGCGACTAACTGTAAACTGTGAACGAATTTGTAAGGAAAGAACGTTGTTCGTTCAACGTTTATTTATCCATTTTTTGCCAACCTTGCTATATGGTTTTTGTTGTCTCTGACGTTAGTAGTAGTCATGAAATGAGTAGGTAAAGTATTGTAGTCGTAAATACAATGTAATGCAAAGTGAAAGGACAGGTTATATACACCTATGTATATATACCTACAATAATGTTTTGTTTTTCTTGTAGTGGCCTATCATGCTTTGCATGAGTACAGGTGATTGCGAGTTATGTAATTGTTGTCTGTATAGCAGATTTTGCTTATTTTTTTCTCCTTTGCGAAATAAGGGAGACTTTTTATTGTGCATTGGAACATCGAAGTGCAATCGATCATACATGATTTGAAATGGATGGGATTGGATCGAAATACGAAACGTGATTGCATCGAAATAGTAGTAGATTGTAGATAATCATTTGTTCAGAAGATTTACTACGGACTGAAGAATCTAACTGCTTCAATAGTAATTTTGCAGATTGTTGCAATGCCCGTTGCAGTTTGCAATCATTTCAAATTACAATGGGATGTTTGTTAGAATCAGAGTTCAGAATTTCAGTAAGAGAGTGACTGTGATTGTGAGGTGGTCTGCTTTTGCTTGTGATTTTCGTAGTAATTAGTACCTATTTGTTTCGGGTGTCCTGTCTGTGTACGGTGAAGTGTAGTTGTGCCCTGTGTTACGTTCGTCCTTGATTTAGTAGTAGTCGTAATAGTAACACATTTATTATTGAGTTGGGAATTTAGGAAGCCTAGTTAGTTAGCGAGCAGGAAAAAGTTTAATAATGTTTTAAACTGAACAATTTATTTGTTGAGTGTTGACTGCATTAATTGAATCTGGTAGTAAAGACAAAATATGAAATAAGAGTGCACTGCAGACATACAATATTTAGTAATAGCGCAAGGCCAAGGTTAAGTTCAATATGCCGTAGTTTGTTTCTAAGTTTTTTGGTTTTATTTTGAATAAAATCTTGGCCAGTTCCAATCCAATAATAGTCCTTTCAATAATCGTTGGATCATTACAATAATGTATTAGCAAACTTCTAATAATAAATTAGTGCCAAAACAATGGTCCCTGTAGTAATAACAACAGCAACAACTATTTGCAATGATTCATCAACGAGTCCGCGGTGCCCGTCAAAAATTCGACAATGTGTAACCAGTTTATGTGAGCATTTCAAAATCCACAAAAATTAGTATCAAATTAAGCTAAATTAAATAGTAGTATTAAGTAATAGTAGCTATATAAAGATAGTACCACACTGTTAACTGCAAATAATTAGTGTGGAAGCTAGCGGAAATTTTGGTTTAATTATTTGCAGTTGAATAGTTCCCAATTTATTTAATATATTGTAGTAATTAGAAGAATATTATTAATAAAAATTATTTGGATAATAATTATTTCTTTTTTTATTTTACTTAACTGCTTGCAGTTGTTCGTGGACAGAACTTTAGTTCAAAGGCATACAAGCAAGGACGTTCTCTACTCCAGTTGATTTGGAAAGGACCTGTTAATTTGTTTGAGGGCTCACGACTTGGCAGATTCAAGTTGAAACGACCCTATTATCATCATCATCGTCAGTATAATCTTTACCAGGAACAACAGCGGCAGCTGCAGCAACAGGCAAATCTAAATCTGAATCGAAATCAACCGCGGTATAATCAGATCGATAGTAACATAACTAATAAATACGAATACGGCCCAGGCATGTCGTCGTCCCGTGCTTGCGGAAGTTCTGTCAATCTTCGGAAGAGAGATCAGAGATTAATTTCTTGTAGCACTAGCAGTAGTAAGGAGGAAGTGGAAGTTCCGGAAAAATACGCTTTCCAACCTTACGTTTTCAAAGAACTTGCTACCAATTCCAGCGATGTCAAGAACAGTACGTTTTCGAGTAACGTTATTTTCAGTTTTTTACAACGTATTAAAAAAGAAATTAGTAGATTTTTTCAGGTGTATGGTTTCGTTTCTAAATAAATCAGATTGCATTGAAATTGAAATAATAGATATATGAATTTAAGTTGTTTTGATTTTCTTTGTAGAAGGGAAAGAACTCAAGCCACGGAGTGGACACAGAATCGTTTGTGATGAGGGAAATTTTTATTCATTTGGTGGGTACCTGGAAAGTACCGTAACGTACCAGCCCTTTGAAATGAATGCTCCAGGAAGTCAGGAGCTGTTTCAAGAGGTTAGTTAGACTGGACAAAGCTGTTGAAATAAATATAGGGCTAGTTTTGTCATTGCTAATTATAATTATTTAACTGGTTTGTGTGCGTGATAATGTGTGAGAATGAGAGTAACTATAAAGTAAAGTAAAGTTGTAAAATTTTTAGAGCCGATAGGGTGTCGATTTAAAATGTTTTGATTGATTTGTGCAGTTGTGGAAATTCAATGTATCTACTCAAACGTGGGAGTACCTTCCAACGGAAGGAGAGGATACTCCCAAAGAATTAGCATCTCATTCAGCTGTCATGCACGGACAGTACATGGTAGTCTTCGGAGGAACTGGAGTTCCGTTCGGAACCAGCTCTTCAAACAAAATGAGCATCTGTGACCTCCGCACTCTCAAATGGCAACGGGTAGCTACTACCGGAAATCCTCCATCTCCTCAGTATGGACAGGTGAGGATCTGAAAGAATTAGGATGTACCTACTTACCTAAGTCCAAGTGTCAGCTTTAATCTGCCCTTCCATGTTGAAGTCCAGATATCATTATCATGCTCTCCATCGTATAGTTACTACTCGTTTTGCTCAATGCTTAATTGATCTTGTCTTTGTATAGGCTGTTGTACTGGACAGCAAGTGTTTTTATGTCATTGGTGGCACAACTGGCTACGACTATTCCTTGGATGTACACAAGCTAGATCTGGTAACATTTGAATGGGAAACTTTGTTCGTTACTCGGGGTGATGTGGATGAACCAACTCCAAGGTTAGTTTCTGAAAAATATGTTTGTTCGGGTTGATCATCCTATTATGATTGCATGAGTTAAATAAGTTAAATTATAATAAGGCCAACAAATAAAGTGATGTACTTCATATTTAAAGGTACCGTCATGAAGTAGCATTTGATGGATACAGAATATTTGTGCTTGGTGGTGGAACGGCAACTCGAGCCTACGATTTGACAGCGGTGCCGACCTTTAATGTAAAAACGAAGGAGTGGGTGTGTGTGGACACGCTCGGGGATCAAAGTCGTAAGCGTAAGTATCCATCGGCAAGGAAATGTCAAGGATCTGTCCAAAAAGGGGATGGTACGTTTTATTTCCAAACCTACCTTATAAGTATCAATAAATATTTGTTTTATGATAAAGAATATTTGAGGAACAGAGGGTTGCATTTGAATATCTTCATTGTTGTGGTTTCATTAGATGTTTTCATTTGCGGCGGATACAATAGTCATCACATTTTTACGGACTTATGGAAATTGAATCTGACTACATTGCAGTGGACTAAGTTGCCCGTCAAAATGCCAATCCCAGTATATTTTCATTCGACAGCTCTTACCCCTGTAAGTCCGAATAACCGTAATACTCACTACTACATTGTTACTAATACTCCAATGTCCAGTGGGGGAGAACATGGATAATTATAGATATGAAATCTAAATGTTCTGATGAAACTGTTGCATGTTTTATTGAATTTAGTCTGGATGCATGCTCATGTTTGGAGGAGTTACCAACGTCAAATCCAACACCAGGACCAATAAAGTGTTTAAGATTTGGCTGACTGTACCAAGTTTGAAAGAGATGTGTTGGGAGGCTTTGGTTCACTATCAACCGTATCTCAAGCACAAGTCAAGGCAACACGTACTGGAAGAAGGAATTCCTAAAGATTTGGTGGATCGCTTAATTCCTCCACGTACAATAAGAGAACTTCCTGCTCCTCCTCTTTAAATTTCAAGTACCAATATTATTACCATCGTAACAAATTTGATTATTTCAATTCTGTGTTTACAACTAATCAAATGATAACAACTACCTATAGCTGCTACCCCAACTGTACGAACACCAAATCAACTATACCGAGTTTAAACTACTCCTACTACTAAAGGCTTACTGTTCGCGAACAATGTGTAATGTTAATCTCAGTGTTATTCGTTTCAAACTTTATGAAGTCAATGTCGTCCATGTCGTCTATGGCTGTATTATTGTATTGCCATCGTCGATTGTCATCTGATTGTTTTGCGAAAGTCGCAGCCACGGTTCTTAGCGTTAGATTGTCCGTCTCTTCGATGTATTGTAGTGTAGGTACATAGACACAACACATTTAATAGACGTATCAAAAGTCATATAGTGGAAGTGAAACAACCTTACGTAAATAGGAGAAAATAACAATATTATATAATATAAGGCAAAGCATAATTACAATAGAATCAATCATTCAGTCTGGCCTGGCATTATAATATCGTAAATGGTAAAATGTATTTATCCATAGTCTAAGAATTATATACCATATTAGTACTGAATTTAATGACATGACAGCATTTTTAATGCTTCTCAGTTATTGTTGATCTTAAAGGGGTGGCGAAGACAAAGGTAGAGAAAAAGCTTTGTGCAAACTCACTTGTACTCTTAAGTAACACAACTCCCTGTTTGAAAAATTAAACTAAGTACATGTAAACATAGACAAGGCATGTGAAACTAGGGATGGGAATAGTTTGTTCCTTCAGTGTTGTGTTGAATCAAGACTATTTGCCTTAAAGAAATAGTCTATAAATAGCAACTGTGTGCTCATGCTCTTACATGAAATACAAATAATTACTAAATTGACATCAGTCTGACTTTGACTGTTACTTGCTCCTGGAAAATTACCAATTATCAAATAGGATTAGAATAAGATCAACATCAGAGTCTCTCCAATGTTCCAGTGTGTCCAATGATTATGTTTATTTCTGTGAAGTTTTTAAGAATGTGTCATTAGTTCATTAGTATTTGAAGACCTCAATGTAAAGCTTGCTTTTTCATCTTGGTTTTGTTCAGTCGAACAATTTTTTCCAGCAGGAAACTTAAATTAAGAGAAAATGCCAATGGTTAAAAAGTTCAATTCGCAATGAGTATGTAATTCACATCAGTAGAAATTATGGAGGCAGAAGAAAGGAAGGTACTTTGGTATTCGTGTCATCTGTAGCCCGTGTTTTTTAATAAATTCTCTGATGACCTAATTTAAATATCATTATGACACTATTGAATTTTTTCAATCAACTGACTACAGACGAAGCGAATTACCAGCATATTTCAGTTTCTCTGCATTAAACCTTTATTTCTACCATAGTCACTTTAAACCAAAAATTGGTTTGCGCGATTGATTCTATATTTCTTTCCACGGCAATTTAATATGAATATTTTGAAATTACATTGAGGTCCTCATTGTTGTATTGTAATGTGTAAATGGGGAACAGAACTGCAAGCCTAAAGCCTAAACATTATGAAGCCATTGTAGCTGTAATAAGTAAGCAAAAAAACAAGCAATTTAATGCGAAAGTACAATTTCCAGTTCACATCCAAATCCAATTCTATCCAGGGTCATCTTACAGAATAAATACAAAAACGAGTAAACGAGAGAAGGCATCAATTTACTGAGAACCAAAACAAAAAGCTAAGCAGTTAAATACATAGTAATGATAGTCGTAGGAAAGTTGTGCACACTCAAAACGAATTTCCGTGTACACAAGTTTTGGGAGGACGCAGCCTGTTGTACTCTCAAATACGAGTGATCTATAATTTTTGGGAAATGTTTATATACTGTGAGAGAAAATTGAAAATTTTAAGAGTCAACTTCGAACTTATTGCCTATTCAGAATTGTGTATCCCATCCACCGATGCGATAATGATGATAATATTGATACTATTAATATAAAATATGGGATACAGCCACAATGGGGTTGAAATGAAAAAATGAAAACACATGCAGTCATATTTAAAATAATTGTATTACGTTATAATTATAATTACTTGTGATGACCACGACAACGGAGTATTAATAATTATACACTAATAGTAATAATTACTTATCGATATCGATTATATGAGCACATGATACTGTGTCTGTCCCACAAACCTCTGTGTCGTGCTCTGGTCCTGGTCCTCATGGTTGTGCACTCTAAGGGTAATATAAGTAATATTTATAATCATAATTATTAATTGATAGAAATTATGTTAGAGGTATACCCCAGTCGCTGTAAACGCGATGTACCTACTTATGAATTTTTTTAGAATAAATTGTTAAAACGGGATTTGTGGGATTTTTAGTATTCATTTTTACATTTTTGCCAGTACAGCGAGTTAGTAGCGACAGTGATATACCTCTTATATGCCAGCTAATTATGATTGTACTTCCCCTTAAAATCGTTACGTATTTCCCAATTTCATTGCTTAACAGTTAGTAATAGTTGTTACTTTATTGGTGGTAATCGTATTTTAGCTGTTGTTCTTTTTCTGGGTAGTTACTCATAGTTATTTGTTGGGCTGTCCTCAGTTCCTCTGTCGTAATTTTTGTGACTATCTGTAACTAGACTTTCGAACAGTGACTGACATAGACGCTGAAAGAGGCAATGACAATAACCGCACAGGCAAGCGCGTATTTATAATTATGTAATTATGATATGTATTGGTTGCCTGAAGATGAATGCTAATTTGTCGTCACTAGGTATTTGTTTTAATGTATGCACATCGACCGCCAGACCATCATCAATAACATTTTTTCATAGTGTGCTAAATTCATTATTAATTTTCGTGTTAATAATTATTTATTATTGGGAATGACTGCACTAATTGTTATTGTAATATGATTAATATCAATGATTGGAATGACTGAAGACACATTACAGTAAATCAGCTTCGTGTGATATTGAAAATCGAATGGTTTCAAACAAACCAAGAAAAAAGTTGGGAAAGCACGAGTAAAATATATAAAATTACACATTCTTCGTATTCCAATTTTTTCAGTGAGTATACAAATAGAAGGACGTAGTTTTTACAAAGTGAAAGTTAAGTTTTAACCCACTTATCGAGGAAGCTCATTAGTGAAAGGATAATATAATGCAAAGCAAATCAGACTTTGAATAGTATAATTTATACATGATCTAGTAACATTAGAGACTTTAATTTCATTATGTTTTTAGTTGATTTGAGTTTAATACCCCAAGCTGAATACTGATACTGATTTACTAGTTGGTCAACTGTAATTTGTATGTACATAATAATAACATAACTTTTGTAGATACAAGTCTGCACCTACTGACAGTGTACAATTTTACCATATACATATATTATGATAACCTTTTTTATATCTAATGTTTATGTACTAATTAATATTATATTTATAGATTATATGCATAAGGAAACGATGCTGCGACGAATTTGGAAGAATTGAAGGGATTTTCTCAAGTTTTTCGCTTTAGAAATATTATTATTTCTATTATGATCAATCATCATGATTAATAATTATAATTACGAATACGAATCTCCTGTTTTGGAATGGCATTTCCTCATCGTTTAATATCCTTTCTCCTGGATTGCATTGTGTGGTATGGTGTGGTCTTATTGCGTGGTAGTGGTATGGTTGGGTATTTGTTCGTTAGATTTAATATGAAAGCGTACTTTTGTCGTCGTTAGCCGTAATCGTAATTCGCTCTGTCAAGGTCCCTGATTTGTAATGATTAAATAAATTATTATTGTATTAATTAATTATTATGAATGATTATTGGTTAATTGTTGTAATAGACATAATATTACACCGTTACTGTGTACCGATCAACGGACGTTGAATAGACTTAAATAATTTCTTTTATTTCAGTGTATCTAAATATATTATGCCAATTAACGGTTGTTTTTGATTATGTTCGTGTGGTTCAAATCAAACTTTTGTATTTTAACTAGAAGTAAATGATAACAATTTATTACTGAGCTACTGCAGTAGAATTCCCTGAATTTCCAGACTTTTCTTGATCTAAGTACCACGAGTTAGCTTAAATGTGAATCAAAATGGTGGACGTATAATTATATATTACTGTATACTCAATTTAACGTTGCACTCATTTCAAAAATATCGTTTTTTAATCAGTTATGATATGATGCCGAAGCGATACAGTATCATTCGAAGTAATTGTCTGGTGTACTAATTATTGTATTGGTATGAGAGAAGCAGATGGATATTTAGCTGCTTTCAGATCAGACAAAAACAAATCATAATTAACTAATTATTTAGGGGGCTTAATTATACTTAATTTTTTGTTGCCATTATTTAAAAGTATATATTGTCTTTCTGGTTGTATTGTTGATGTTATCAGTTTAGTACGACTCTGTTTGCGTTGCAGTGTTTCTATTAAATTATATAAATTTGAGTACGTATTCTGTAATAATAGCTTCTATGACATTAGGTTATTATACATACATAATATGATCATCCTGGCTTCATGACTACCGTTACTATAATTGAAAATAATTGAAAACTGCTGCTGCATACTCTGTAAAAAGTATTTAAAAAAGTGCAAAAATAATTAACTATTAGTAGATAATAATAAATTGTTGTTTTCATTTTACTTACCGTGAAATTACTAAGGGAAGGCTGTTTAAGGTAAAGTGTAAGTTTTACTGCGTACTAAATTTAATCATGCATGTAGTAAATATAGCGTACAATTGCAACTACAACAATTATTATCATTACTTATGGTAGTATTTTAAATGCATTAGCGTATTTACTAAATTGTATAATTGGACCTAGGTATTGATAGGAAGATTGATAGGTAGGTACGTGGATGTTGGTGTATCATTCTGTCATCAACGCTGTAAAAATCCTCCGGCGTCCGGCATACATATTATGTACTTCGTTCGTCCTCTCAATCCTATGTGAGATAATAAAATATTTCAAATATGTGTTCTTAAAGATAAAAATAAATGAAAAATTATGCAGAATGGACGTGAATTGTGTAAGTAGTACCATTACAAAATTTCAAGCATAGTGGTCTGAAAATCGTTTGCTTGAAGTTGCATCGGTCATTGGCATCGGAATCGCTTGAATTTTTGAAGGCTATACATTCTGCATTCCTTCATTTGCAGTGTGAAGTTAATTTCATTGTCCCAGCGAAATACCATCATGCAACTATCAGAAAAGCGCATTTTCCTAAAATAAACATCTTACTTTCGATTGCCACACTTATTGTAAATGTTCACAATACGAAAACAACTTCCCAATTGGGATTCAAACTCCGATCTCCCACGTGGCAACACTATAATTAGTATCGAGGGATATATTAGTGGCTTTTGCAGAAACTATATTCTTGCGGTGCAAAACGGAGTTTAGTGAAATATAGAAAAAACTGAATGTAGTAAATCCACTTTGCATTAATAATTTAAAAATAGTTGTGGCGTAGTGAATAGCAAACAAATTTCAAAAATGCATGATTTTCACTGGTGAGTCCTGCTCTCTGGCAGGATTTCGCAATAGCTATTCAATTTAAAATTTAAAATTCAATGCAGTTCAATTTTCACGCAGAAAATTAATACTTGTAACCTCAGACAAGTACTTGTTTCGTTCTTATTGGAACAATTCGTCAGTGAGGCGTAACAGGACAAAAAACCGCTTTTCGGGCGAAACAGAGTCATATGTACTTTTTTGATTTTTGATTACCTATGTCACTGGAATGAAACTTTTTTAGCACGCACCTAGCCAAATAATATTAGGCCTTTGTAAACAAAATTATATAGTATGATTGTTTCTTGCGTTAAATAAGTGTTGTTTAAAAAAATCAAAATCTTTGTTTGAGCTCTGAATGTTTTCAGATTTTAAGGGATCACATATCCCAGTGTGAATGCAATTTATTAGTTTGGCGGAGAATAAGGAACCAAGTAAAAAAGATAACATGGTGCCTTATTCGAGATGCTATTTGTTTAATTTCTCACAACTGAGAAGCATTTTCAAAATCTCTTCATTTGTTTGTTAGATTCTTTGTTATGTACACGTACACTGTAAAGATTATTACATCTAAATTATATCTTAAAGTCCAAAATCTTAATCACCTTATAGGCATCCTAAGCACTGTAAAATTTACATCTTTACATTTACATCGAAACATCTAAATTCCGTCTAAAAGACATTTGATAAGCATCTAACATCTTTTAAACGTCTTATAGATGTTTTTTTATTTACACTTTAATATTGTGTGTCGACTTAACCGAAACGTAGGGGATGGATATGGAATAACCATTTATAACCAAAATATACAAAATCAAAATATTCATAATGTAAATAAAAATAAGCAATGAAATAAAAGCGAACAAATAAGTGGAGAAAACGGTACAAAAGTTAATGCATTGGCCGGGAATCGAACCCGGGTCGCCCGCGTGGCAGGCGAGCATTCTACCACTGAACCACCAATGCTTGATGTGTAAAGGAGGCAATTGATACTTGTATTATCCTTCACGGGGTTTCTATTTTGGATTTGTAATTTGTAATTATTCGCTTTATAGTCGAATCCAAACTTGTTTCGAACTCCCAACATTCAGTTCAAGCACCTCATCCTCATGTTTGAAACGGATTCTTTGGTTTGTGAACTGATTATTTAATATACTTAGGCACCTAATTAACAGACAAGCTTTAAACTTGTGCTGTGGACAATTAACTTGCTTTATTTGAGGTTGGAAGGATAAATCAAATATTAATAATAATAAATTATATTTAACAAGAAACTTGGGAGTTCTCTACCTCAAAACCGTTCTCAACGTTAAACATTAAAGTTTTGTGGTATTGAATTCCTATTAACAGTTGAAGCAGAGAACGCTAATTGTCAATAATTGTAGATTGTAGATGACAGTGTAGTGGTAGAAAAGGGTTTTTCGGTAGAACACCGAAGCTGCCAAAAACTGGGGCGGTAGAAAAGGATATTATGTATAATTAATTATATTTAATGTGTAATTATTATTGGTTTTGAAAAATGAAAAGTGCAAATAATCACTGTGAATTGTTATTACGATGTTAATTTGACTTGCTTTTTTGTCGTTTCCTTACAGGCCACCTTCACGGGTTTTTGATAATAAGTAGCTTTGTCTCATTCTCATGATAATTGGATCATCCATTTTTGGATGATACACCTTGGCGGTTAAATCACATTTGTTTTCTCGACGTAGTCCGCTACTAGAAGTACGGAGTAACAATATAAAAATGTATTCTTTGATTCATAAAGCATTGACCCCGCGAAAGCAGATTGTCAAAGTCAAAATTGTGAATATCTTAGCACCAAATGTGTTCATTGCTACTTTGGATTCACGAAGTGTGGCACCCACAAAACTGTATCTTCAGCTGGAGCATTTAATTACGCGAGTTTGGCAGCACGAGCCTGGATGGCATATCACCGAAAGTCCAGCACCGGGAATGGTAAGCATAATTAATAATATTAGCCATGGTTTGTTTGACTAAAGTAATTCAGATTGATTGATGCTTTTTACATGTTAATAAATCACTTCGAAAGAGATTTTATTTACTAACTTTATCAAGCAACCTATAAAATTAGGGAACAGCTCGAATGCTCTGTTGAAATCGAAATTCAAAAAAATCAAATATATGGTTCTGATTATCGCTGACTTTTTTGGTAGTATTTATTTTGTTGAAGACTGGCATGCATTTTATCGTATACGGATTTGATAGTAACGAAACTTTTCATTTCATTTCAGCCCGTCATCGCCATGTTGAAGACCAAGAGTAATTTTAAACGGGGAGTTGTTTTGAGCGTTTGCTCCATTAATGGGATCTTGCACTACTACGTTTTTCTCTATGACTGGGGTATCATTGAGTGAGTAAATGTTACTGTAGGATATATACCTAATGACTAGTAATGACTGATATTGGATTGCTCTTGATCGTAGAGTGACTAGTCAATTTATTTACGAAGTCTCTTGAAATGTTGCAATTTTAGACGCTTTAAGATAACTGACTTGGCGAAGCTTCCCGGCGATCAGCAAACTCAACTTAAACCCAGAACTTTCATAATTGTTCACGCTGGACTGGTGGATGTTTCGTCGAAACACGAACGATCACAAAACGAATCGCAGGAGAATCCGAGTACATTTGACGAGGGCCAAGGTCATGGAGTTAGTTCCAGTAGACGTCGTCACGATGCGTGCATTGCTGCAAGGGGATGGTTTGAAACAGGCTACATTTACATGGATACTTTCAAGACTTTTGACAGCGTCATTCTAATGGCCGATATCAAACGTAGGCGTAAGTTCAAAACTGACGAACCTCATAGCTCTCATTCTCAAAATGAATACCTTTCGGAATTCATGGAGAGGAAAGGATATTGCCGTACTGATTCTAAAGTTCGATCTGCGGATAAAGATTTACAAAATAATAATTGGGATTCGGTTGCAAAACGAATGGAGAAAATGAAGTATGAGAAGGTACGAGTCTTCTTATGCTATATATTCAATATTCGACTATGTTGAGATGTTGATTTTCGGGATTTGCCAACATTTTACAATACAATTATCAATACAGGTTGTCAAGCGGAATAAAATTAGGACTGGGGCTGGGACTGATAAGGACGACCCTGCGTATGAGTGGAAGGATATGTATTTGTTTGATGTAACTAGTTGATGAAAATCTGCTGCAACTATTATTATGATCTACAAAGGATTTTTAAACTTCACACTAGATACAATGTATTTTTTAAAATGTACACAAAAACGTGCAGTTTTTTAATTTACACAAAAGAGTGCTAAGATTGGGCGAGTATGAGTATCGAGTATCGAGCTTTTTATTGTATTTTGAGCTCAAAATAAATTATTTTACTTCAAGCTTTTAGTTTTGCTACATTCTTAATTTTTTTTATCCAGTATGAAATCCAACAATCGAGCTACTCGTAGCCCTTGAAAATCATGAAGGATGCAATAATAACAATAATTATTATTATTATTCTTATTATTATGATTGTCCTGAGGGCATTCCACACTGATGACTTTCTGTGGACCCAGCAGTTCCGTGCAGATAATATTTGCACTTTTTTCATATTTTTTATCAAAGTAAAAAATGTTGAAATAAATAATATATGATTTTTCTTTGGATTTGTCCGTTGAATATTCTAATCCCGTATTTGAAATTGACCATCACTCAATGTCATCGTTTTTCAGCAACGATCGATAAAAGTAGCGTGGTTGGGCTTGATTAGATCATATTCTACAAATCTATGACGTATGTAGAGTTGGAGAGTTAACGGACAATGAGTAATTATTCTTATGTCAGCTATTCTAGGTGTCTGTGGACAGTGCCAGAGCATTGTGTGCAAAAATTACAGTGAGAGAGTGAATAGAGCATGTGAGATTGCATGGGCATGGATACGGCGATGGATTCGGATGGATGCACATCAAGATTCTGCACAAGAGATAAGGCGATCATAAAAAAACCAAAAAAACGTACACACGTATCTTCGATACTGTCATTTATATGGATCAGCCTTGAATTATTATTACACCATAGGAGGGAGTAAACACGTTAGATACCCCGATGCATACCTAATCACTACTTATTTCATTTAGCTATGGTTTGAAGGCTCTACTGGTTCGATTCTTTATACATTCTAACCTGCTAGAGTTTCCTGCTTTTTTGTGCGGGCATTTATCAGGATTGAATTCTACGTGTTTATATTGGCTTTTTGTGGTTCCGTCCTTTGACTGTGCTAGAAAAAGCTTATCCTTATTTGCAGGTGATATGGGGCGGGACCCAACAGAAAATGTGTTTTTCTCCATGACATCATTGCTATTATTCTTGGTAGGTAATTTTGTCTCTGGAATATCGCCATACACCTTAGACTTAAATTTGTGAACTTGCAAGTACGGGAATTCGCATGGGATTTCCGTAGGCATATCTGTCCCGTAGCGTACTCGATGAAGAAGATTTGTTAACTTCTCCTTAGTACTCACTGGTCGACCTGGACTTCGACCATCCCCGTCGGGAAGAAGGGTAATTTCCCTTGAAGTTATGATTTGTAAACTTTTGGGGGGAAAGATGCTGACTATGGGAGCAGTAGATATCCTTTTGACCACATTCCTACCTCTGTAGGAATTGGGACGGGACACTTTTGTTTTCTGTCGAGTTCCAGGTACTTTCGCTACGAATTGGGGCAACTGATTGAATATATTCTTGGGATGTAGAATATCCTTGATACGGGGCCGAACGGAATGTCGATTGTAACTATGAACTTCCTGTAATTTCCTCCAGGGTTGGGAGATGCAGCCTTCGCGATTGACTAAACCAACACTTCCCAGATTCACTGCCTCTTGCATTTCGATGCAGGTCAACTCCCGAGGGTTCTCTGCATAGTTCTCATATCCTTGCTTGTAAACCTGATGATAGTCATTAAGCAGCCTGTCTTGCCTTGCGAGTAATTCTTGGAAGTAGTCCGTTTTATCTGACTGCGACTTAGTGATGTTGTGACACAAGGACCTGAACAGCCGGTGATCTTTCATAGCAGCTTTGGCTTTCAGTTGCGGAATTAAGGATTTCATTTGGGCTTTGCACTGCATTCTGCGAGCAGCTTTGCTGAACTGGGTCCGTGACTTATTTCTCTCGGACTCGGCGATGAACATTTGCTGGCGGGTACACTCGTTCGTCACCTCGAGCATGTGACGACAATGCTCCTTCTCTTTAAGTATACTTTCGTTCTTTTTCAATTCTTTCGCCAGTTGTCCGGAGTTCCTGCTATCACCTTCCCAAAGTCTCAAATCATCAAGCATCTTCTGCAGAGGAGTGTGGATATTGTGGTAAGTCTCCTTGGCCCATCGCAGATCCCTCTTGAGACGATTCTCGTACAGTTTCTGAGTGTCGATTTCCTCGGCCAGCATGCCCATCACAGCTAGGTTATTGGTGGTCACATCGTCAAAGAAAGTCTTCATTTCGAGAAGGGCCTGTTCGTGGGCCAGGTTGCTCATGTCCAATTTCTCCATCTTTTGGATGCGGAGCTGTTCCATGGCTGGCAAGTATTTCTCTTCCCAGCTCAACTTGCGGTCGAAGAAAGTTCGATCTTGACCCGAGACGTGGAAACCAATTGTTCGACTCAGGGCTTCATACATGTCGCTAATGGCTTTTGTGTGGGATAGACGAAGTCCACGAATAATTTCGTAGAAACT
>JAAXYX010000782.1:0-30961 GCA_036851915.1 Ptenothrix huangshanensis | reverse complement strand
GGGTCTGTATATGCGCTAATGTAAAATAAGGTATAAGCAAAATTCACTTTTAGCTATAAGCGCCGGGTGCAAATAAGTGCCGGTCTAAAAAGTTACAAAATTTAATAAGCGCCGGGGCGCTTATTCGAGCCAATACGGTATATGTAGTGAGAACGAGTGAGGGTAGCATCGGAGTAGAAAGGACGGAAAAATTATTTGCTCATGTTCTTATAATGAATTCGTGTGATAGGTTCCGGCGAATACCCAAAATTCCTGGTCTGGTAATGGACAAAGTGGACAGACTCCGCAGATGCAAAAAATGAACATGAGCTCAGCATATGCAAGCCCATCATCTGCGTCGGGACAGAATTTTGGGGACAGTGCTGGTGGAGGTCGACCTCAAAGTTCCATGATGCAGCCCATGAATGTAGGAAACGGCTTTCAAACGAGTGGGATGCAACCTATGAACGTGAACAATTTTCAGTATCTGTCTGGGGGCATGCAACCAATGACGATGGGAGGGAACGCAGGCTATCAAGGGTCAATGCCAGCTTCACAGTCGCCAGCCATGACCAACTCGGGACAACCCCAGCAGTCCACCAAATCCGGCAACTACCAGGCACAAATGCAACCCATGGCTAATCCAAGCAGTAACGGAAGCTACACAACTCAGAATCAGAACCCACATTCTGTCATGAACAATAACCCGCAATCACTGACCGGTGTCAACTACGAGGCACAGGGTAATGGGAACGGGACTCCATACGGAACATCGAGTAGCGGCGGTGGAGGGTTTCAGAGCCAAAACCAAACTAATGGCCAGCAACGAATGATCATGGGGAATTACCAGTCCCTCACTCCCAGACAGCAACAGCAACTGCAGCAACCACCACCGATGAGCATCGGCAACTACCAGGCTCTGAATTCCGTCCGACAGCAGCAACAAATGGCAGCTGCAGGCAACTACCAATTCCAGAATTCTCCCTCCCAGATGCAGCAGATGAATATGAACAACTTCCAGCAGACCAGGATGCCCGTTGGCCAGTACTTCGCTACAAGTCAGAATAGTGGGATGGCACAATCGAGTCCGCAGTCAGGTGGAGCTAATCCGGTAAGTTCTGCGAATCCAACGGCGTTAACTGCAGCCTCTGCTTCTACTTGTCCAGGTCAAGCAGCGAATGGTAGCTCGATAATTGGAGCAAATGCTGGAAACAAAATGCAAATACCGAATCCAGTTGCAATCTCAGCCTCTCCGTCGCAGATGAACGGAAATTCAAATCCCAGCAACGCCATGCAACAGATGAACAGTCCTAATCCTACGGGTTCTTTGAGTTCTCAGTCAAGTCAAATGGCTGGACTAAGGATGTACCCAGGCTCCAACGCCACCACTTCGGGTGGGTCGACGGGGTCAAATGTACAGCAGTTTCCAGGCTACCAAGCCCTTAGCCCAGCTATGAAGCAACAACTTCTCATGTCGCAGTTCAATTCCCAGAATTCCGCAATGCCCCAAATGACAGCCAGCCAATACACAGCTTACATGCAGAACCAACAGCAGCAGCTGTCGTCAGGTGGGAGCGCAGCTGGGATGAATGGAATGGGTGCCAAACCAGAAATGGTCACTTCCAACAACTATCAAAGTCAGAACCAGAACCAAAGTCAAAATGCCGCATCTCCTCCAGCCCCTCCAGTACAGACTATTCGAGTAGGCGCACCCGCACCTGGACAGGTTTTGGAACCCCAGACGATTCGAGTTGCAGCTCCACAAATGGCACCAAGTCAAATCCAAGGGCAAGACTCCAACTATGACATGCAAATGACGGGGAGATCGGGTGGGCACATGATGATGCAATCAGCTGGGGACAATGCCGACGACAGTGATGACGTAGAAGACAGCGGAGACAAAGTCAAGTATATCCCGATGAGTTGGGGAGAACTTCTGGGAGGGGGCAAGGATGGCGGACTTGAGGGATTGAAAGTGATCATGGCTGCTCCACCCAGTGCCGACGCGACCAATCAGAACCGCCAACTACGAGTTGCATTTGGCAATCAGCCAGTGGTCACTCAGCCAGGGGAAACACCTCTCAAAGTCTTGTCAATAAGTCCTGTCGAGGGATACAAAATGGGTCCATTACCGGAACTGCAAGATGGGTCAACGGAAGATCAAGGTCAAGCTCAACTTCAGGCAATGCAACAACAACAACAACAGCAACAACAACAACAACAACAACAACAACAGCAGCAGCAGCAGCAGCAGCTGTTAGCAGCACTCAGGTCACCTCAGAATATGTCTGCTCCCACATCACTTGGAGACATGCAATCCCAGATGAGTCATAGTCGAATGTCACCAAGCAACGTCCGAATGCCCATGTCGATGCAACCAACTCCCTCTCCAGGGCTACTTACGTCCAACAACACGATGCGAGTCCAAACTCCACTCATGTATCCATCCAGCTCCGCAGTTAGAAGAAGTGATTACGCAGGGACTAAATTCTACTAGTGACCACTTGCTTCTTCACCTTCTACTGCTTTTGCTACCTCTCCAAGTGGCATGAGTGCGTCATGTTCTGTACTGCTACCGAATTCGTCTCACCAATAATACTCGCACCTGTGCAGCAATTCCTACCGAAACTAAAATACCTTTTTCTTTTACATTCCCATACAGTTAAAGGTATAAATGCTGCCTTCTCTAGGTCTATCACCTACACTTGTCGGACTAGTAGTTAATAGTATTTAAACATATCTAGCAATTGTAGCCGCCGCCACTTGCTTGCTAAAAGCAATGGACTCTTGACTTGAGAAACTCATTGGACTTTCGTCGGTGCTTGTACCGCCCTCAGTCCTCAGAACAAGTCAATTAGTAGAATGTATTGGCAAACCTTTTCGTGACATTGGATTTTAAGATATCTTTCCGTACTGTGACAATTCTGTACATTATAATGTCTTCCGAATGACACAGACTCTGGTCGAGCAAATAAAATTGAACAATCCCTTTCTTCTAAATGAGTCAGAACATGCAATAACGACCTTATTCCGCTCATTTGTCAGCGATTAGTATTAAACAGTAGCAAGTATACATCTTTATACCATACATCAGAAAGTACTTATAAGTAGCTATACTTGCAGAGCTTGAGCTCTGATTAGGATTCATAGTGGGGAGCTTTTCGGAAAAGTAACCAGGCATGGATTAGCTTCTAACGTAAGTCGGGTCATTTTTAAGATGAATTCATGGTATACCTAATCTAATCGTACTTGGGGGCCTTGGGGTGGACATTTTTGGCATACGAAGATCTCTCTCTAGATCAGTTGGAACTTTGGAACTATGAGGTGTCATAGCAACCAGTGAGCTTATTTCAATGAATTTGGGTTAGATCTAGATGAAAGCGCAAGAATTTCACGGCATTCAGTATATTTATCATTGTAATGATATATTGTATTAGTCGGTGTCAGGATTAATATTGCCATTAAATGTGTCCTACTCTCTCCCTGGCTCCTTTTTACAGTATTTTAAGTGTCACATTTCGTGCCTCGGGCGTCTCAACGATTACCATTGAAATAAAATAGAATGTAGATAAAGCTTAATCTGGAAAAAATCCTGCTTATGCCAAAGAAAGGATTAAAAATAGATTCGATTCGACATTTATCGATCATTGGGGGTTTTGGAACATGGAGGGGGGCAGTGAAAAGAAAGATGACGGTGAGAAAGATAAAGACAAGGAGGACGAGGGAGATGAAAGAACGAGGATTCAAAATCTGCTGACTCTCATGGGGTTTCAAAAGCACACAGCATTTTTGATGAAATGTAAAGAGTTGTACAAGAGAGACACGGAGTACTGGGAATTCTGGAACGAGGTGTACTGGAATCCCGGACCTTTCCTCAACCGAAATGCCAACAATATGTTTGTTGCATTCTTCAGTAGCGTAAGTTGATTGCGACGTTTTTGCCCTTGGAGTCTATTGGTAATGATACCGAATCCTCCCTGGAAGAGCAAGATGGTTTAGTTAGTTATGGCGAATAGTAACCTTACCTTCCGCTCTCTGTATGCTTTACATGTACAGTCCGTGTCCGTCGTATATTTGGCGATTGCTACGTATTTCTCTGCGACAGGAAAACTACGGAATATACAGGATGAAACAGGATACAGAACGATAGCCAAGTTGAATTTTGACATATTCTACACTCATTTTCTCAACATAGCATTCTGCTTAGGACTGGCTGCCACCACATTTTTTGCTGTAAGTTCTAATTTCCAATTTCTAATCTCGCTCATAATACTTTTCCTTAGTTAATAAAAACTATACCTAAAATCTATACCTAAGTGCATGATGAGCGTGTTATAATGTTATACTAGGTGAGATCATTATTAAGAGTTTTGATATCCGCGTGGCTGGTACTCCGATTCTTGTTGTGGTTGAATGCAGTGAGAAATTTGCGACTCTTCCTCTTACGTCCACATGCTTACGTGCTCTACAATCCTTCGAATCCCGAGTGGAGATGGCAATTCTTGAGTGGACACATTTCCTACTGGTTCACTGTCACTTACTGGGTATTTCTGGTCCTTACCTGGACCTACGAGTGGGCCATTGTCATTGTTTACTTTTACTTAAGTGCTCTGAAAAGCCGGGTTACAACGGCCGTCGTCCCGGAACCATTGTACAGAATCCAGGACACTGCTTTCTCCGAACCTTGTGATCCTACGAAGGAATACCGCCTTCTATGCCCCACTCCTCAGGCTTGGAAGAATCCGAACAACAAGGAACTCTTTGGTCGTCCACCCTTAGGCACCAAAACGGATAATCGGTTTCGCCGTGTTCCCTGAGTCCATTCCGCCATCTTACTATCACATCCTATTTTATTTCCAGACAACGTCTCATATTTATTTTTATTCTTGATTTGCTCCATGAATAAAGACTAAGCAAATAATGAAGCATAGCAAAAAGAAAAAGTGACTCTTGTGTAACTGGAAAATGAGACTTGAAATTCCAGGGTTCCATTATTTACATTCATGGGAATTGCTAGTAGACCTCCCTCCCTCTCTCTCTCATTTTGACTTTTATTGATCTCGCTATGCTTGTTTCCTTCACTTCTAACAGCTATTAGTACCGAAAGACAACGTGTTATTTTGCCAGGAATGTCGGTACTTTTACTGAGCAACGGAAAAGACAGAACAGTTGGCTAAAGGTAACTCCAGGGAAGTGACCATCACTGACGTTGCTTAGGATAGTGAAACTCAACATGAACTGCAGCAATCGGTCCCAGTGTCACGATCGAAACATAGCATCATTGGCAATATTTATTGTCATTCTTTCGTTGGTGCAGGGACAAGGAAATAGCGATACAATCGGGAGTGACGTTCCGCAAGATGATTTCGTCCAATTCATAGATGTCAGCTTCTCTCCCAATATTTTTCAAACGGACAAGTACGTATTAAAAGCATAATTAGCCCTAATAAGAGTAATGGCTCACTTATTTTAAGTATTTCCTTGGGCTTTCAAGACACCGTTCATCTTTTCTTCGTCATTTTTAATAGAGCTAAAACGGCCAAAGTTTCAACGAACAAGAATATTCACATTTATATACAATTGTTCATAATAATGAATAATAGTGTATGTGAAAGGCAGAAATTGGTTGACTGAATGTCCATTTGATTTCAGACTTCCCACAAGGAATGGAGAATTTTTAAAACGGTATATGGCAACTATAGGAAATGGGCACATTGCGACAACCGTTTACACAGACACTGTCTTCATGAATGGAGTTTATAATGGATTCAAAGGAGAAAGCCACCGAGCGAAAATACCTTCACGGAATAACATACGATTTAAACCTCTCGGTCCGGATGCTCTCACTCTCAACCAAACTTTTTCTTTGGATGTGAGCAAGGGTGAGTGACAGCAGTAATTACTAAGTTTGGGTTTTACTTGTTGTTTGTAAGAAATTACAACTGCAGTGTGCAGGCTGAGACTAAACTAACATTAAGTTGGATGTTGGTAACTTTTGACCTAAAAGTTTGTCGTGATATTCAGGCGTGTTTATCGAGAGTTTTCTAACTAGTGGCTACCAAGTTGAGCACAGAATATTTGCACACCGTTTCTACCATACTGTGATTGTAAACCAAGTCGTAGTCATTCCTCTTCACGTTGACGAAAGTAGGTACCTATTTATATGTCCAAAGTAATCATTTTTATTTTTTCAAACTCTATGCTGATGAACGGTACAACTAACTTAAGAATGCATCAGTTGATGCATGATGTGAGGTTGAGGAAAGTGATAAGGAAAGGATGATAATTGATGGAATAGATTCAACAGAGCTGGTACTACAGCTACAAAGGGAAGAAATGTTGACAAGCCCAGATTTTGACTTGGAACCTGAAATCAAGTACGAATCTATTCACGACGCCATCACTCAATGCGGTCGAACAAAGGAAGTGGAAGACTCGCATTACCAGCCTGAGACAACTCCCCTCTGCATGGTTTCCTCTCGTCTACCGGACAAACTTACGGTTCCAGCTGAAAATAGAAAGACTAACACGTTCACGTTTTTTACAGCTTATGACAAAATAATGCGTATTGTATCCACTGATTTTGATGCTTTAGCTGAATTGGTGGCTGAGAACAAACACGACGAAATTTACAACTCTCACACGCGCCAGTGGGCTAAAATATGGGAAAGACGAATAGAAGTGCATGGCAACTTAGAAATCGCAAAAATCGTCAATGGGTGTTGGTACTACCTCCTCACCTCGCTGCCAATCGTTGCATCCACCAACTCTGTAACAAACGAATTTAATGGAGTTAGTCCCGGCGGGTTGGCCAATGGAGAGTATCTCCAAGATTACCAAGGGCATGCTTTCTGGGACACTGAAATCTGGATGTTTCCAGCGATTCTTTTCTTTCATCCCGACATAGCCAAAGCAATGCTTAATTATCGACTCTTCGTTCTTCAAGCTGCAAGGGATCGAGCGAAAGAAACCGGCTTTCGAGGAGCCAGATTTCCATGGGAAAGCTGTTTTACCGGACGAGAAGTGACTCCAGATTGTTGTCCAGAAACCCGGGACTATCAAATACATGTGACTGGAGACGTTGCATTTGCCATTCGGCAATACATCTCCGCTACTAGGGATTTCGCATGGTTAACCGACCCTCAGCCAGGATACATTACAGACGGAATGGGCATGCTAAAGGATATTGCCGAGTTTTGGATTTCCAGGACCACCTACGACCCTGTAGCTAATCAACATGACATTCTACACGTAATGCCACCAGACGAAGACCACCATGATGTGGATAATTCCGTGTATACCAACGTAATTGCTGCTTATGCAGTTTTTTTTGCCAAATACTCGGAATGTTTGGCCAGGATGAGTAAGGGCAAAGACAAACAGAACCCTTCGGATGACAACGGGTCAGAAGATCAGAATCTGATTCCAAACAAATGGGTAGCAATAGCGAAGTCGCTTAAATTAATTCACGATCCCGTTATTAATTACCATCCCGAATACGCAGGATATCCTGTGGGAGAACAAATCAAACGCGCGGACGTCGTTCTGCTGGGTTATCCTTTAATGTACCCCATGGATCCATCAATACGAAAGAATGATTTACTTCTGTATGGAAACGTGACTAGAACTAATGGGCCAGGAATGACTTGGGCGATGTATACTATTGGCCACCTGGAACTTGATGATTTAGTTGTAGCTGAACAATTATTTCACCGCAGTTATAAGCCGTACATGCGAGAACCTTTCAAAATCTGGACTGAAGCCCAGCCTCCAACTATAGGAACGGTCAATTTTTTGACTGGAATGGGTGGATTCCTCCAAGAAATAGTAAGTGGCTACGGAGGAATGCGCTTGACACCAGAGAAAATAATCTTCAACAAACCCAGAACCCTACCTAATTCTCAAGGACTTACATTTCACGGTAAGCTACGGTTAAAGGTAAGCACATCAGAATAGAGCGCAACGTATTTGAATCCATTTCGGCTGTCACTGATGACTGCCCATAATTATTAAGTGTTTGAATCTTCATTTTTCTGCAGGAGTCAAGTACTTGGGCAACATTTTGGATATTGAGATTGCTGACAACATTATTACGATCAAATTGATTTTCGCTTCACCTAAATATGGCCTGAGAGTGGAACTCCCCAATGGTACCTCGGTGCAGTTTACAGCAACGGCAACTATTGTACTACCTTTAAATTCGTCGCTTCAACAATTTGAACTCAAAGCATCTCCATCCAATTGCCCACTTCCTGTTGATCTTATAAATCAAGATTATGACTTCAATATGTCACTTAGGTTGACTGCTGACAGGAACAACTGTGCTATATCTATACTTTTGCTATTACTCCTACTTCCACCATTTTAAGTAGGCAAATTAAATTTAAGTTACTTAAATTAAGTAGTAAATTAAACCTTTCTTGTAGAATCTGTCCTTTTTGGACAAAAATGTAGTCAAACGTAAATTCGAAGGTATGTACATGCCATTAAAAAGCATAAGCAAATTATAAACTTTGAACCTCAATACCTTCGGTCCTGGTGGCGAGCGGGTAAAACTTATTACATGTTCGGAACCAGCGTCAAAAACTATATCGGATAAGGTATTTACAATCAAAAAGTACTTAAGGTAGGTAAGTAAAGATAATGTTTTCCCATGGGATGCAATATGAAGAGCAAATATGAAAAATGCAACCCACTGGCTTTCAATTGGAGAAAAGCAAAACTTTCCTTATTATTAGCAAAAATACATGGTTAAGGTACATCCAACATCTGTAACATAGTATAATTATTATACGGTTAGTTTCACATACGGAACTGTACCTATATATCACAAGCTCCTCAAAAATAACAACTGCAACATCGTTATTATTGCAAGCATCGTATCGTGTTAAAATAAAACTGCCTATCCTCTCTGCGGGTCAAGTATGCTGTATATTACCACACCGCTGTCACACTACTAACTATCGACCAAACGTTACTAAGTAGTGATACAGCAAACTAGTCCAGAAATACACTAATGGCTAAAACGGCGATATGTTGTACGTCGAATTGAATTCCATTGTACACTGCACATAATTATATACAAGCAGGTACATCTGCAATCGTTGTCACGGATGAAAAATTGTAATGTTAAAAATTCGCCATATTCTTCTTGGAAATTTATGATTGTGAAGAAAGTAATCGGACTTAACGGTCTGATAGTGACAGTAACAGGTTACATCTTTCAATATATATGTATACTATGTACTATTTTATTTTATATTTTTTAACATAAAAGTCAGAATTCAGAACTTCACTTTTCGCTTCTTCGCACGAGGTTCATTAGTTTGAGACTGTACAATCTCAGGTTCTTCGAAATGCTTCTTCTTAATAACTTTGACCGCTTTCGTGACTTCAACACCAACATCTTCGTATTCTAGGGAAGCATAGGGATTACTCATTCGTCCTGCCACCGCATCATCTCCATCTGTATTAACGTGAGCTCGATTTTCATTTTCCGCCGGATACTGAGAAGGACAGTCAATGGCAAGATGAGTAGTTTCTTCACATATATTACAACAACCGCCGGCGGGATATATTCCTTTTGTATTTTCTGGACACTGACGTGCTATGTGTCCAGTTTTCGAGCAGATAAAACACTTCGCAAAATCAAATTTGTCCGCCTGCAAAAATACAAGCTTGAGATTACTATTCAATCCCACTTCTCAAATTAGGTCAACATCTACACTGATGATTCAAATCATTATTATTTCTGAATTACGAAAAATTATGTAAAAGGTGAATATGGTCATACTATAAAACTTACCCTCTTTTTGCAGAAACGTGAGGTGTGCTCCGTTGATCCGCACTTAAAACAAATTTCAGATCCTATCTGGTTTGTAGTATCTGTTTCACCAGTCGATGCATTCCCTTCTCCCCCTTCCCCATTATTAGCTTTTGCCTTCGGACAGTCGAACAACACATGACCAAACTGTCTACAATTGAAACATGTTTTATCCCTAGCCCTTCTTGCTGTCTTCTCAGCTCGTCTCCTTTCATTTTTCAAACCTTCCACAATCTCTTTCTTTGACATTCCTTGAGACTTGAGTTTTTTGGACATAGACTGAAGTCGCCTAGCTTCGTCGGAACCAACCCAATAATGGCCAAAAATTTTTACTTGCTTCGTTTTTCCAAATCCCATCACGTTTTTCTTTCCAGGTTCATTCGGTTTTGTTCTGTCGCCTAACTCAACGAAATTTGCAGATTCTTCCACCTCCCTACGATTTCTTCCGCCATTATTTTTGCCTTTAAATTTATCCCTGCTAGCGTTTCCCTTCCCACCACGTTGACCTTTAAAGTTACCATTCTTGGCAGCGTCCTTTGACTTCTGTGGTGTAGCTTTTAGCTCATCCCACGATGTAGATTCTTGAGGAACCCTTTGATGAGTACTTTTGCCTGCTCGAGTGTACCGCATTGTAACAACAGCTCAAAAGTGACAACTACCCAAGCTAAGTAATTAGTTGTTAGTCCAACAATTCTAAGAATGTTGGGTGTAGTTAAAATACTTTATAGTAGGCAGTATGTTTCACTTCTAATTGTAAATTATTTTTAGATTACGTTTATTTCGAACTATTTCGAATTTAAACCGTACCAATTTATGACTTACTAGCTGGGAGCCACGTGCGAACAGGTCTGCTTTGCTACACTGAAGTTAACCACTGTGGCTTTTGCGTAGCACTAACGAACTGACCATAAATAATAAATGTTGTATACAATAAGGGTGGGTGTGTAAAGAGTTTTTTGAAAGGAAGTTTATTTAAGTCATGAATGAAAGAAATTCCGGTAATATTACTACATGAATTGCTTTTTAAGTGTTAAAATTAGTTGAACATCATTTATGCTCGACCCCGTAACAAGAATTGCGTGCAATGCAACGATGCCGAATCCCAAAGACAGACTTCCAGCGTCCAACGCTGCCACATCACGTATCTAGACTGTGGCGCGGTTTGGATTTTGGAATTGGAATTTTTCCTTCCGATTCCGGACGCCGGACTCGCCGGACCCGATCCTTTGTTGCAATTTCCAAGTTGCACACAGGTATATGTATATTAAAATTAATTAGGTAATAAATCGGTTCGCGTTCAGTTTCGAGTTTCGCTGCACTTTTTGCCTGCACTGCAACTTAATAGCAAAAAGCTATGAGGGGGGAAACGAAAAGTGTACTATAACCTGTGTAGGTACTTATGTAGGTATATGTACATAAGTACATAAGGTAGTTGTCTACAGTTACAGGTGAGCGATTAGCTTACTATTAGACTAAATATATAAATAGGCCAACCCAAACAGGAAAAACAGGATTTTTAGGAATTTTGCATAAAATAGTGGCTTCCTACTACAAAATGCATAAGTATGCTTGTATTTTCGAATTTCAATTTTTTTTCTGGAAAAATCAGGAAAATCAGGATTTATCGGATTATCGAAGCTTTTCAAAATTTACACTACATGTATTGCGATTTTTGTAATCATTAACACATAAGATATAATCTAATTGTTTTTTGCCTGACCACCCAAAAATTTTCCGTTTCGGAGCCGAAGTCTCTGTTCAACTATTTTTAGAACGCAAAAAATAGAAACAAAAAAATCAAAGCTTATTGAATATAAAGTTTTTCGATGTTATTTTGCATAGCTAGCATTATATTTAAAATCAGGATAAATCAGGATTTTTGTTCGAAAAAACAGGATAAGCAAGGATTTTGAAAAATGAAAACCAGGATTTTTGAAGCGAAAAACGGGATTTTTTGGGTTGCCCTATACATAAACAAAACGCTTATGGCGTCAAAAAGCATAATTATGTCATAATTTGGAGCCAAAGGGTCGCATGAAATGCATAATTTTTATTTAAAGTATGGAAAGCGAGACTAGAAATCTGCCATTGGACCATTGGAGCTATTATTTCCGCAAATATTTTGAACTAAACGGCTGCTCACTCCAATTATTCTTAACGTTTTCCTTTTCCAAGCAATTTATTTCTCATAACTTATTACTTATAATAATCTGTCCGATGTGACATGGCACTACGACGTTACATAATTTTTCCAGTTTTACTACCTGTCAGGACTTACTGTATTCCAGAGGTACATGCTATTTTTGGCGGTTTTCTATACATCAACTTTCCCAGTGGTGCAGTGCATGCAACAGTTGAATAAAGATTTAAATATTCGGACAAATTATGTAAATAGGCAATTAACTAATTAGGTATCTGCGGATGTTAAAAAGTTAAGAGTCAAGGTGCAAGGTATTCAAAACAACTTAACTGGTGTAATATGACTTCGGAAGTTAGAAATGAGTTCACACGATTTAATTTTGATTTATTATTAGTCACATAATTACATACATATACATAATATGTAGGGACTTGTCGTAATCTTAGCACACACACGTTTACTGACATCGACAATGATGAAAAAAGTGAAAAACGTTAAATTGTCCTCAGATAATTATCAGGTTTGGCCGAATCGGATGTCTCTTCGATTCTTACACAAAAGTCATTAATTAAAAAAACAGGGACTTTAATCGACACAAGTTAAAAATCGCCTTGCACAGCAAAATAAAAAATATCAAAATCTGTACTTGCTATTAGGTTCGCTCCTGTTCTACCCGCGAAAACTAAAAGTTAGTAACCGCTGTTACAACTTACAACTCAACAGAAGAAACGGATGTAGAAATGTACCTTTAAAAGGACTGGATTTGAGAATCACGCAAATCGTATTTCTCACGTCAAACACTTAATTACTTACCCACTGCTGATCACACAATGACATAATATATAATTTTTCACATCCCAAAATGTTTATATTAATTTTTTAAAAAAGGAGACATTGTTCAATTTAATACACAGATCGAATACAATAATTTCATGGACGAAGGCAGCAACCAGCAATAGACCAATTACCTATCATCAATAAATCAATATCTAATATCTAGTAAGAATGTTGGGATTCGTAAACGATTAAACTGAACTTTTTTATTGGAACGGTTGAACTTAAATGGAACCGAGTAGAGATTCGAATAAATTTTGTCAAATGTGGACATGTGGAGAGTTAAACACTTATAAAGAAAATCCTTTTGTAGGATTAGTTGCAGATATTTCAGATTTAATGACTTGGTTGAGGCTGACTGTGAGGAGCAACTGGTGGTTGAGCTGCTACATTTGCCTGGTGGGACGCGTCTTGGCCATGCTGGGCATTGGAGGGGCTTCCTTGTTGGGGAGAAGCGTTTACATGATGTTGCTGCTCTTGATGGGGTTGAGAATCTTGATGCTGGACGACTGGGACAGCAGCTGGTTGTTGCACTTGACCGTGACTACTCTCTTGATGCTGCTGATTCAAAGTATGTTGGTTCTGAACTGGAGCAGTGTCATGATGTTGAGTATCCACATGTTGAACTGGTTGATGCTGCTGATACTGAGGCTGGTTTACTGGTACTGCATGAGGATCCGGATGATGTTGTGGTTGGCCTTGGTATTGATACTGCTGCTGTTGATATTGCTGAGGAGGCTGTTGATGGTACTGCTGTGGTGGCGGCTGTTGATGGTACTGCTGTGGTGGCGGCTGTTGATGATATTGTTGAGGTGGAACTTGCTGATGATATTGTTGTTGTGGAACCTGTTGGTGATACTGCTGTTGAGATGGCTGTTGGTGAAATTGTTGTGGCGGAGGTTGGGGCTGG
The DNA here is from genome assembly GCA_036851915.1 of Ptenothrix huangshanensis. Lineage (NCBI taxonomy): Eukaryota > Metazoa > Arthropoda > Collembola > Symphypleona > Dicyrtomidae > Ptenothrix > Ptenothrix huangshanensis. Next base: position 17,275 of record JAAXYX010000782.1, on the reverse strand, counting down.
AAGTGCTGTTGTTGTTGATAGCTAGGTTGTCCTTGTGGATGACCACTACCAAGGTGCTGAGGGATTTGATTCGGGTGCAGATCTTGAGGAGGAGGCTACAGAAACGAATAATTCACATTAATATAGCGTAATTTACGTTCACTTCCATGAATGTTTTTAAAATCTACTCTGATGAAGAATATTATACATTTGTTGTAGCTGACAAAAACTGAAAGAGAATGGCAGAGGTATCCGTTTCAAAAAAATCGCGAAATAGTACAAAACAAGCAAAAGGAGTAGGTACACATTACAAAAAATATGCATGTCAAATCAAACAGAGAAAACATATCAATGTAGATACAATTGTCTGTAAGTATTCCGCACAGTTAAGACAAACAACACAATACTGTCATACATGGTAAGGTGGTTGATGTTGCATTGGAATCTGGCCTTGTTGGGGATGATATTCGTGGCCTGGAGGTATTACCAGCGGTACGTACCCTGGTGGGGCGGCTGGAATCTTCGGGTGGTTAACAGAAAAAATCATTGAATTATGGAGGAGACTACGCAACGCTGAATTTGAAAGAAGCTGAGGATTTTAAGGCCTAACTACATGTGAGTAATTAATTACGTCATCATAATAATTAGTTGGTCAGCATGTAAGTGATACAAGTTAGTAAGTAGCGACACTGTATTACATAAATTAATTGGGTTGTCATAAAAAGGGAGGAATACGAAGTTAAGAAACTGTTACTAACAAAGACTAAATTTATCAAAGGTAATTTTACTTTATTTCATCATTTTAAATCATAACAACAAAAGTTCTTCAACAACCATAATGAAGATGAAGACCCTATTTTTAAGTAATCATTTCGAATACAAACAAATACACCACCAAGATCCATCCCAGATCAAAGCACCCTCCACCATCTCGTAGACAAAAAAATATATATTGCAGTTCCTACCATAATAAGGCAACGTGATGATAACTAACATCGCATTCCAAGAATAAACTTCCTTGTAAAATGTATTAACTTCCTTTGACTTTCAAGGTCACGATAAAAATGACAACCTTAGTAAGATGCAAACCATACGTCTCGCATTATCTTTGACCCCTACGTTTTTATACGGAAGACCTTGGACCTCAATTACACGTTAATTTTTAAATTCTTCGAAAAATGGATGTATGCGTACATCTGTAGTTGTAATACGATACTTTAAAACCTTGATCTCATAAAGTTAATAGATAGAAGTTTATGTATGTATGTACATTATACACAGATAAGGCACATGTGTTGTGCTACATTCCGCCCAGATTGATTAAATTGCATAGGTAATGCGTATTTTTGCCTCTTAACCGACGATCTGCTATTTACTAACTGAAAATGCATAACTGATTAATGGAATGCAATTCCTAGAGTGATTGTCTTTCATGATAATTTGTTTTATCCCTTGTACCAATAAGTTATCATTTTATCATGCAACTGTATATTTAAAGATAACGAATTGTTCGGTATTGAAACAGCCAAGAAATAAGTGGGTTGTCGAGTGCGTTAGTTTTCAATGAACTCGGTATCAGACCAATGACACCAGTGATAAAAAGAATTTGAGAACCATATGCAGATACGGCTATTCATTAATGGAATTCGTGGAATAGTGCAGATAAGGTAAAAATGAAACAAAGAATGGAACGAAGTTAGTTCTTGGAAAATCATCCCAGCAACCACCATCAACGTTGTTAAACGAATTACCAAATTTTTACTAATATACAAATACAATTATATTACGTTTCTCACGTCAAAGTAATGGTATTACTGATTGACTTAAGCAGGTTAAAATGTAGCAAAATGTACAGCAACAAGAAACTAAAATAGATTGTTTGTAAAACATCATTATAATATAAGGGTACCACCACCACCGAACCTTCCTCCAACCAACTACATGCCACCACCATTTCAACCAAATCCCCAGCAGACGTTAGCTAACTATCACTCACCAGCCCTTGGTCTATCATCCTACGAATTTCTTCCTCGTGCTGACTAGCATAAGCTTTGTATTCTTCCGGGGAGTATGCAGCAGGTTGTTCATCCAGACCCTTCCATCCTTCGTCCTGTTGAAATTCTTGTCTTTTCGTTTGTTCGACGAATTCGTCGAAACTAAAGCGCAATTTTTCAAAGAAGTTATTAATATGGTATGCAAAACTTAAAATAAAACCATTTGAAATTAGCTTTAAGCTTCGGTGCTTATCGAAGCACATATTAAAGTTTCTTTGTATCTACCTGATAAGCTGGTCCCGATTGGTATCGGTTTCATTAAAAACATGCTCCCGCATCCTTTCCATCTCCTCATATCGTTCTCGAACATCATCCTCAGGAGCATTTGGGTCGTACATTTTATCAAGTTCTTTTTTAAATAGGGCTTTTACTTCGTTGGCATCCCAAACACCATTACCGTCCAGATCATGAAGATGGAAAAACGTTTTGGGGTTAAAATTTTCAGGGCTCAGATGATCCTGCTCTTCCCACACTTGTTCTAACTGTTGTTTACTTCCAGGATGATGTAGTGGCTGGTGCTCATGATGTTTCTTTACTTGGCTTTCGTGTTGCTTTTTGGCTTCTTCCCTATTTTTTTCGTCCATATGTTTCAATTGCTCCTGATATTGAAGTTCTTTTTGCATTTCATATTCTTTAAATTCTTCCTTACGTTGTCTGTCGGCATCTTCCAATTCCTTAGCAGTCTGCAAATTAATACAAATCAACAATGTTTAAGGTGTAACGTGAAATCTAACATCTATGTAGTATAAAGGTAAGAGGTTGAGGTTGTTTTATTAATGTGTCGAAATCATTCAGTACATATAAGTATTGTTTAGTATAGTATAGGTACGCTAATCTTCAGATTTCTTGCTTACATGAGTTATTAATTTTCGTAAATCTTCTGTTTCGAAAGTATGAGGATTTTTTGGATCTACATGGCCTGGGATTTTTAGATGCTTTTTATCAATTCCATTGTTATACTCGTATTGCTGAATGGCAGCATGTCGCAACCTTTCCAGTTCTTGTCTTTTTAACTCATCAAGTTTAGATCTGACGTTATGGTTTACGAATTCAAGCTCTTTTGCGATTTTCCCATTCTGAAAACACAAAAAATATGATACCATATTACCAATGCCAATCTTGTATTTGTGAATCGTTCACGAAACTTCCTAAAAATTAATGTTTTACGACGGGGCCTAGGATGCAGTTAAAAGTTAAAATTAAAAGAAACTGTTTAATGGTTTGTATACAACATTCTTCGTCCATACAACAACAAATAATGTCGGCAAGAAAAGACCCATTATTTCATAAACCGTGAACTACTGGCCATTATACTGCAAGTGCCTGAGTATATCATTTTTTTGACATTAATGACAATAACTAAGTTAAAACTGAAGCCACAAATCAACATGAAGCAATTCATAAATAGGTTCTATCCACGGTAGTTTAACATTGATAATTAGAGCTTGTTATAAAAACGGTTACCTTAATATCTTCAGGATCTGCCTTCATCAGTCTACTTCTAAATTCTTCATCTCCTTCTAAAACATTAACTACTTCTTGCAGATATCTCTTATATTCTACATCAAAAACCTGCAATCATAACAACGAAATTAATTACGTGACGGTATAAATTACACCTTAACGTCTCCCCCACCACGAGTACCCAAAAAACAAATAAGTATTCAAATAATCTAATGATTTTTTACGAAAAAATAACGAAACACAAAACATTACGAACAAAGCTGATTAAGATCAATCCAGATTTCTAGGATTATTCCAAATATAATGTTTACCTGAGGATCAACCTCGTTAGTTTCAGCATCCTCCTTTTTATCTTTCTTTTTCTTTTCGTTTACTGGAGGAGCAACACATCCATATGCGTATAGTAACACTATAAAGCTGATTAATATGTTCATCTTGACGTGCGATCCACACTGGCTTCACTAGTCACAAAGAAGCCTGGAACGTGGCTTGCTTAATTGATATTATTTAAAAATACGAGTATCAAGCCTACATCCAGTGACGTTTCCTTAAATGCTAAATCGGGAACGAAGAGCAGAGGAACCTAAAGCAAATCAAATAAAAATAAATACTTAAACAACGTAAAACACGATTTTGAATTTACCTTATTTACATACTAGTGTACTAACTTGTACACATGTACACTGAAAGCAAAGTACGTTTATGCTCAGCTGCTAAGCTCAACTTTATGTCTGAATAGCTGTACACTCATTATACAAATTAAAATTCCCAGTGGCAGACAAGTGATATTTGCGTACATATAGTGGATGTGATCGTTGACAATTATGATTTAATTTTTTACAGCCATATTTAAGGTATAACCCATAACCATAACCACATAGAGTCGGATCCTAGTTGCAGTTGTAAGTAACGACTAAGGAATAATAACCCGCAACCCCACACCAACTTCGGACCACAAACTGACACAATTTTAACAACGTATCATATCTGTTAAAAACTTTTAATAAAATATTTCCATATACCACAATTCGCTACTAGAAAAATTGCAGGGTTTAAAAATATCAGTTGTTTGTTATTGGTTGCTGATTTTAAATCAAATCAAGATGAACTACAAACGAAACAAAATCTGAACATCCACTTGCGACTTGCGACTTGAGTCGTTCATCCTAAAGAAATAACAGATACTTAAGAACAAACGATACAAAATAGAGTATATTTGACTATTCTACTACCAGCTAAGATTAATCATGAACGACTAACTACAATTATTTCTAAATTTCTTTTTTCCACTTTCAAGGTTTCTGCAAGTCTACTTTTTGTACATGTATGCACAAATTTGACAACCAGTGTCTAAAATGTATAACATGTCACAAACACCCAGCAATGAAATAATCTATCACTAGATAAGAAGAATAAGTTGCAAGTAATTACTAAATTACAATCTCCACACACACACAATACCACAACTGACAATCACTACACTCGACTATCGATCTCGATCTATCTTCTTCAGCTCTCTTCTCTCCCTGACCAACTGAACCAAAGCATTAGCAAAGCGAGCAGCTAACAACAATAACCACTAAGTTGTAAGTTGGTTAATCAGTTGTAGGTTGCAACAAATGCTAAATCTGTACACTAACTGTAACAATTCGCAGATGAATCTGCTCGACTCTAAATCTTGACTCTACCGATGAACGAATGTCTCTCGTCAAATCACTAGTTGCCTAATTACTAACAGTAATAGGACTAGCACAATAACTTTCACAAGAGTTGAGAGTTTATAATATACAGGTTTTTTAACATTATTTATCAGGTTGAAACGTCGTAAGTCTCGTATCATCAATCGTACTCGTAAGTATTATAACTATAAACTATAACTACAAACTATGAATGATCAACTCGTATACAATGTACAAAGTAGGTGGGAATACTGACCAATAAGTAGCAAGTATACAAGCAATAAAATAACAACTGATGATGAATGATCAACACTAACAGCAAAAACAAGAACTACAAACTACAAACTAGGGTTAGACTACTGTCTTACTGTGTACAACTGTTGAATGGCTTACTATGCTATATCATATGTACACAATAACACAATTGATCGCCTACAAAACACGAGACAAAATTCAGGGAATAATCCAAGTCAAAAGTGATACACGCGATATCAAAGGAAGGAGTTTAATTATTAGAATTACCAAACGAATGCAAGTCAAATCCAATTATGGGAACACAGCACTTGACAGTCACTGCTCACAGCACAAAACACAGAACTGCCTGATGATGACTGGCACCAGAACCAGACGGTGGGACAATCAGTGACAGACCAGTGGGAAATGCAAACTAGTATAAATACCTAATCGAAATCAATAAGAAAATGAGAATTTTGAATCGAGCTATCCTGTTCCTCGAAAGCCTAATGAAATGAGTAACTGAGTTAATGAGTACAAGAGGGGGAGACAGCGAGGGGAAGTTATGATGAGTATGACACGTGTATTAAGGCAAAGCAGGTAGAAATGTAAAATCCAATCAAATCTTCACCTATTTATTTGGTAGGAAGATGAAACAGCTGCGGGAGAGGTAGACGACGTGTACTTCGTCAGAGGTTTGAGAATTAGAAGGGACAAGTCTGTGGGAAGACACACATCCAATGGAAATGCCCAACACTTTCCGTTCCTTTCTGCAGATGCACGCCAAATCCGCAACCAACAAACCAAACGCTACAGCTACACGCAGCTCAACTTTCCGTTTCCATTCAAACTAATTCAAAGCAATCCAACATCTCTTCCAACCTCACTCTTCTACTTCTACTCAGTCACAAAAAACCACTGCCTTTCTATCGAACTATCCACACTTTTCCAAACTAAACACCACTAACTTTAGTCACTATAACAAACTTACTTCGTACCGACATCATGCAATCACAATGTATATTCTCCATTCTCCCTCAATCCATTTGAATGATTTAATTCCACCAAAAATTAAAACTCGATTTCCTCCCATCGTCACAGTTTTCAGATATACCATTCATCACATTCATCACTGTTATGTACAAATAATGCGCATCCGTTCATTCCAGTGCATAAATAATTATTATATTTCAATGCTCAATATTGCATATAAACAACTGTGCTTCTCGGCGGTGGCTTCTTTTTCCTTAGTTTGGGTTTGCGATTTGTAATAGGTATACATATACCATTTAATTGCATTCATTTGAGGCCCCAGTGCAAAACCGAAACCGTCACCTAATTCCCCTTGTGCCTTGCCTGTAGATTTGTACGCATGTAGTTATTTAGACATTAAGGGTAAACCTGGTGGCTTGTAAATGCCGTTGTACCTTGTAGTTTTGTACAATTGTAAATTTTGTAGTGGAGTATTTTCGCCGTCTCCATAGTAATTTTTACAAAATTGTACAATTGTTGAAGTACAACGGCATTTACAAGCCACCGGGTTTCCCCTTTATTATAATTACTTAATTCGAAATAGTTATGTACAAAGTGTAGACTCGTGAAATGAAATGGAATTTCTGGAAGGAGTAGAAGTTTACTGTAGAACCAGAAGTGGCCCGTGCAGTGGTGCCCAGTCAAGGCTACATCCAAGGGCTTTTATTAATTTACTCATGCATACGAAGCATGTATGAGACTGTTGGAGTAGTAATCAAAATCACAATCATCAGCGTGCTTTAAGTCATTTTCAAATTAACCTTGTATTTTCGTCTGCCGTCGCTATAGAGTATGTGACAAATGATTACGATTTACACTAGAAATCGCCTGGTTGTGGAGCAATATCCAGTGGTAGCTTTTATGGCAAAACAATAGCGGTTAGTAGTCTGTCACATTTTTGGTGGTTTGAGATCTGTCAATGTGTTCAGTGTTTGTGTTGGAGCATAATGAGTAATTTTTATTGTACTAGTAAATAAACGTGCTTGCTCCTGCTGATATATTGCTATCCCTAAAGGGACTCTAAGTTTGAGTCGTGTGATTAGATGCATGCATACACCCATTTAACCAAGCAGCACTGTGATAGGAAAAATCATACTTACCCGAATAATAATTTCCATTTTTTTAACAATTATATGACTTCTACAATATTCTATATTGCTTCATATATTTATTTGATAATTCTTGTTTGCACACGTTCTTATCTGCCATTTGCAAATCTAGGCGGCTACGTGTGTAATTAGCCTAGGAGGATTTTAAAATGGGAATTTACCTATGTAGAATACATATGTACATATGCTATGTAATTTCAAATATTATGTCGTAGGTTGTGAGTTTGCTCACTTGCCTTGTAGTGCTTCCAAGAATCAGTGAGATTTGGACACTGTTCTGTGTAACTGGGGAGACTTTAACTACTATGTACCACGTGAACAGTAAGCAGTACCTGTATTACCTTAGCATTACTTACGAGTTATGATTACGATGAGATATTATAAAGCTTCTGCAGAATGCAGTATGTGACATATGACCTTGTATAACACCTTCAAAACTTCAATACTTTCTTTGCTTCGATACTTGATTAGTATCCTGTTAAAGTACCTATACATTATCTTTAACTTATATCTCGTTACTTCCACTCCACCTTCATTTTCTATATATCCTTACAATGAGTAGTGAGCTTAGTTAGCTGAAGGTGTAATAAAGTGTAAAGCAATACAGGATGCTATTAATTTCTATTTTCAAGAGCAAGCCTAGTCCACTTCACACATATTTTAGAAGCTTTGCCTTTAGCAAATGTCTATCTTTCAACATTTGAAATATTAAATTGTCTGACTGACAGCCTGAAGCTTGCAGTTTAAATGTCAGCATGGGGTTTATAAGCATTTTAAGCATTTTTCGTCATCTGAATGAATTAACATGTATGTATATAAATAATATATAGAGTATCGCGTAGTCATTAGTACCTGTTCTCTTGGTGTATCACTTAATTACACTAAACATATTATACATTAAATACATTGTATTATATACTAACCTTAGCTTTTATTCCAACTGAGCTTCAATTACACCCAACATAAGTAGGTAGGTACATTAAATAAGCTGTAATGCAGGGTAGTCATTGTACGTTTTAGTAGCTTGATGTAATGCGTTGATTCAGCATTGTGGATTGTGGATGCACATGGACAATTGAAGGTCTTAAATGTCTTCTTGCTTTTGAGTCTTGAGTCTTGCGGCTATGCAAATGAGAATTGAATTCTGCAAAATTTCCCTTTCTCATGTAGCCCTTATATGGAAGATTTAACCGTTTCGTCCTCAATGCTATTTACAATCGATTTTTCAAAATTCAAAACAGTCTATACAACTGGTTTGCGCTGATGATAGAGCGCTTAGATTTTATTAGTATTGAAAGGGGAAGCGATGAGAATATGGCGCAGATGATGTGAAGTGACGTGGTTTGGTTGTCATTTTGTTTAGATATCGTGAACGTCACAGCAGTTCAACAAACAATTAAAACTACGCGCTTGTAAAACTTGCTTGTTTGAAGGATGAAGCTATAAATAATAATCATCAATATCACTACATCACATTGATATGATGAAAACCTGTTTTTACGTTTGGCAGTCGATCTTTATTTCACCTACAGTCCAACAAAAACCAATGTATGAATGTAAAAAATGCATCGACATACCAGTATTTGAATATGGATTACTTATATAGTGTTACATAAACTAGGTACATAAATATGATAAAGGCTTAAAATTAACTCGCTTCCTCATAGAAATTCTATTTCTAGCATCCCTAGTTATAGATTTTTTTATAGCCCGGTATGGGTTATAATTGTTATAGGCTGCTAAAGGTATTTATATATCGTATAGTAAGGTACTACAAGCAAAGACACAGGACACCTTTCTATAGTGAGTGAGGGAGTATGAACTTAAGCATTTGAAACTCCCTCATGTCTCATACTTGTTCATCAATCCATAAACTATGTATGTATATTTATAGCCCATGTTTTTTGTAGTCTCATTTATTATCTTACGAGGATCTCTGAGAATATACGGTGTCTCAGATTTTCGCATTTTAATTTCATAGTACTTTAGATTCTGATGAAAAATATAGACATTATTGTGTTCAGCGCTCAATTGACTTTCTACACCGGAGCCAGATCCTGGAGCACCGTCTAGACTTTCTACATCGGCTTTCTATTGTGTTCGGCTCCAGATTCTGGAGTACCGTAAATCAGGACGATGGAAACAATCCCTAGAGCGCCGTATGAAAAAGAAGAACCAAATGCTGAAGCATCGTATATCGTATCAAGATACTGGATGACGAAGGAGTGTTGGATCAGGCAAATGAAAATAAATCCTGGCGCGCCGTATGCAAACGACAAACAAATGCTGGAGCGCTCTATTATGTACACTGCAAAAGCCAAGCGATCGTGCATCCCGTAATTTACTTCGTTGTGTGTGCGTTCGAGATGCACGTTATTTTGCATTGTATGTACGCTGCGTGAAAACGGATCGTGGGGCAAAAAGCGAATTGTGGAAAACAAAAAATTCGCCGGAGTATCGGTTGAATATGTTTCACCCCTCCTCCACATCGTCTGTTGTACTTGCAACGATTAATAATGTTACATTTTTAAAAATCTAACACGATAAACAGTTGATGTAGGAGTTTAAATAAGTTTTGAAAAGGTGACGGAATAATGAAGAATGTGTTATCCTCGTGATTAATAATGTGAATCCTGAATGGTAAATATTATTGCTGAAGAAGGAAGCGATGGTAAGAGATAGAGGCGCTCAAAATCACAAAAGTCCCAAGTAGAAAAAGAAGAACAAGATGAGCCACAGATTGGAAAAAGAAACGTGTTGAGATTTTGAGACGGTTTCCCAAGGAAAGGAAGCCTGGGATGGCTTGGTCTGGTTGAAGGTTCAAATTGGTAAACATGCTGGTATGAGTAACCGAAGATGAGTTCAGCTTGAACATTCAACATTTGCACTATATCTTAGTAAATAGTGGAAGTTGAAGTTGGAGATGCACACCTAACATGCGATAACTATTGCCAAAATTACATCCTCCGCATTTTCGTGGGCGACCCACTTTTACTTCTTCCTTCAATCTGTGTATGCTTTGCAATTTGCAACCTAAGATCACTGTGACTGTTGTTTTGAAATACAGTACAAACTTCGAAGGAATCTTAAGTCCGTCCATACATCCAGTTAATGACTAGTCATCACTTGTTTCCTTCTCTTCTCCTTCTCCGTACCTTAACAACCGCCTCCCTCGCTCCAACATTTAAGTCTACCAAACACATTAATTTTTGCAGTCCTTCAAAGTTCATCTAGATATCAGTCAATTGTACAGCTTGAAAGTCTGTCACAAGAGTCCCAAATCTCTCTCTAAATCTTTGCCATTCAGTCTCTTGGTCCACTCGATCATTACATGTGCATTCATTTTCTCTTTCTGTGAGCCGTTAGACAGTTATACATACGTTAAGGTTAAGAGTGATTACGGCATTTTGAGGGGACTGAATAAGTGAAGCAAAATGTCTTGCCTTCGGATGCACACCTGTTGCTTTTGCTTGAACACAGCAAAGGGTTCAGTTGCCACTGCCATCGCTTCTATTGTAAGTAGCTTCTTATCAACGGGAATAATGCAGTGCTCAAAAAAAAATAAGGCAATTCGCACGCCTTCCGTTCAAAATTTCAAATTTCTACTTGAAATCCCACTTCAGATTGTGCCATTTCATTTTGGCTGTTTTTTTTACAGGCTGCAAGTCTCACCACATTTGTGTTCATTGTCTTGGGCTTCGTTTACTGGGAGGACTTTTCGCAGGCTATTCGAAGAAGCTATCACGAGCAGATTGAAATTTCCGAAGATACTGTGGAGTTCATTATTAAAGGTAGGCAAAGTTAAGAGAAATAAACAAGCTATAATTATAATTATCGATGATCTAAATCCGATCAATTACTCATATTTGTTGGATCATTAATCAATAATACTTATAATCAGTGAGTTTATTCCTTCCTTTTGTCTGGTTTTTAATACTGAGTGAGTGTTTGAACCACCTAATGTCAAAGTTTCATAGATTTAAATGGATAATTTGAAATGTGTTCACTACAGTAATTTGGTGGGGCAACTTATTTACTTTGTTTGTTATCCTGCTGTACATTCTACTGTGTGTGCTTCTTATCGTTGGGGTGAACAGGGTAAGTACAGTTACAGTTTACTCGAAATTACAGCCGCAGACAAGGCTTGGATAGAAGTCTATAATTACTTATAAAATGTCACAGTTCCAACCCTTTGTCATTTTTACTGAATATCCCAATCTAATAGGAACAATACAAGCACATGATCCCATGGATTTCAGCCACTAGTATGATTATTCCATTCTTTGTTGTCAGCTTCATTATTCAGGTAAGTGGTTTACTCAGACATTGTGTGAGTCAATAATGCGACTGTGATGTCATCTAATCTTTCCCATTAAGTGTGTTTCTGTTAGTGTCCATTCAATAATAAATGCATAATTAATTTGACAGCTAATTTTTGGAATCGTTGGCGGAGGAGTTTTGGCAGTTATTGTTCCAGCCGTAGTTGTTCTCGTCTGGTGTGGTTTCTGGCTCTACGGATTCTTCTGCACAGTGTCTCACTACCGAGTAAGTCTCAAGATTCCCCTCATTGTCTACCTGTTGAAATAAATTAATCATTTACTACCCTAAAATATATACCTACCTATTTATGTAGTTTCATATTGGGTTGAGATAATCTTCAGACCACGAATTAGATTTATGTGGTAGAAATAATTTTCTAAACGATTTTTACTATTGTAGGTTCTCAAAGGAGACATCCATCGTCCGGTTGCCACATTGTGGAAACGATAAGAAGAGCAAAAGATATTTACTGTGGTATACCAAACCCTTGGAGTTGATTCCTTCAAATGAATTGTTGACACATAGGGTGTAAATTACATGGAATATTTCCATTGTCCATTACTGCATTTAAATTGGAATCTATGAAACTTTTCCAAACTACCATCTGGATTAGATTTACATAGATGCTATTACTATTACCTACTATAACTTTATGTACTACGTACAAAACTGAACTCATACGCTCTTTTTTACTTACCCAATAATAATAATTGTAACTGGTCAAGACAATCATGTGGAGTTTTGTCTGGATAGCTATACTTACTAATTTATTAGTGCTCAACTATGTTCACCACCAAGGTCCTCTTCTCTTTAAATACATTTCCCGTCCAATAATCTACAATATTGTTCAAAATCTTTTCATCTCAAAAGTCACTTTACTGTCAATTTCACTGCCTAAAAAATACGTTGAGGTACTACGGTTTTTGTTTTGCTATCAGATGAGGTCAGTCAGAAATACTGATGACGTAATCAATAAACGAAGGTTTCACTACACATGTAAATGATAAAATAATGAAACTCCTTAACTTATAGTTAGTTTACTTACTTTAGGAAATGTAACCATGTAATTATGTATGATAAGACTACTTATGTACATATGTATGTAGGAAGAGAATGTACTAATACTGTCAAGAAGAGTGTACCATCAGACCTTTTAAATAATTTTAATTTATCAAAAAAGCTAAGAAATGACTAACTAGATGCTGACTACTTGCGTAGAAAAATCAATCGAAATAAAAACGTGCCAAAATTTTGAAGAGAAATACTTGCCATATTTGACTGATACTGTTGTAGTAATTAATGACTGCATATATAGTATGTACCTATATAAATAATTGGGTTACGTATTTATTCTGCGTCTCATTTTATCTTTGGAAAATATAGTCCCGCCTTCACCGCTTATTAGACGTGCATATTGATAGTTTTGAGTTGTTTGTATGGTGCAACTTGCAGATCAAATTAAATCCAAGATAATTTATATTATAATACCTAGGCGCTTTTGAGCATGAAAATAGATTTCCAAGAGATAGATGTGAACTACTATGTGAACAGCTTCAGAAGTTTTCGACCGAGGCGTTCTGGCCGTGATGAGCTGCTTCTTTTGTATACGCATAACTACCGTACGTATGCAAAGTACATAAGTAGGTAGGTACTATAGTCAGCTGAATTTTACACATATGTGATGCATGCTGATCTGAAGTGAAGTTGAGAACAAGGGTTTTAAAGGGTAAGCTAGAAGCAAGTTCACTATTGTAAACCTTGAAGTAATCAAATAATTAATACCTACCTTTCTTAGCTTGAACATTTTAGAACAAGTCAAAATTTTAAAATAGGTAATGTTTTTTCCTACATTTTCAACAAAAACTGAATTGTACATACTCAAATGTGAATTTATTTGTCGAGGGTGCTCTCTTCATAGCGACTTGTCGAGGCGACAGGCGACACATGCACCAGAGGACAGTAATGTATGTATAAACGTATACTAGCATGCATAGGACTTTTGAAGACAAATTGTTTCTAATTTTCCTATGCTGCCTTATTTCAAATCGAGGCTAAGCAAATACCTAATTGTACTTATGACTTATAACTTATGACAAACCGACTATTTGCCAACGATGACTTTTTTAGATTGCTATTGATGAAATTCGTTGAGTGGGGTTGAAAGTTGAAATTCAATTTTCAGAAGCTAAAACTTCAATGAATGTTTGAAAATTTTGCTTTTGCAGTTCATATAGGAACGTAAATCTTCAAAAGGGGGTGTTTCTAAAATGCGAAAATATGTAATGTTTTTTTCGGCTGTAAATACTACTATTTTATTTAAAAACAACCTTCTTTGCTCGAATTAACTTTTTTGAAACAGTGCGTCCTTAAGTCACACTTTCGCTCAAGACCATTAAAAAAAGCAGCAGACGTTGAGTGTTTTAAAAACATGGCATTGAAAATGTCATAATTATATTCAGTAACTTAAATAGGTAGTACAGAAGTCAAAAACTATTTTTCAAAAAAAGTCTCATGTAACAAATGCAACTTACTGGTGCATTGTGGGAAATTCAAATCTCCTGGTGCACTAACGTCTTGTATAGTGTGTAGTGTAGTATGTATACGTACTTATGTAGAGAGTAGAGTGTAGAGAAAAAAGATCCCTAAAATCCCTACCGATATGTGCTACTATTATAGTAGTACTATATTCTAATATTCTACGCTGCTCTTATTGCCAATTGTTACATTGTGGGAAATTCAAATCTCCTGGGGTACTAATGTCTTGTTGTTGTTGCAGATCAGCAATACCAAAATACCAAGTACCAGGACGACCAGGAGCCAGGAATTGCTAGGCCCAGAAACCACTCAACTGAACTAAACTCACTCAATTCCTCAAACTCCACAACGTCTCAATCTAAATCTAATCTACGGTGTGTTCAAAGCAAACTAATTTCTTTATTAAATCGAAAGTGTTTGTCACGGTCGTGGACTTCTCGTGTTCGTGCGGCGATATTCCAGTAATTAGATTTGTGTTTATCTTTATCTCTCAAGTTGATAATATAGAATTTATTCAAATTCTCATCTGCTCCAGTGATTTTGTGCAATACAACTTGAAACTTCCCTGTTTCGTCTAGTTTATGTTCAGTTAGTCGGAGTAGCTTTTAGACCAAAAAGATACAAACATGGCTCAAAATCATCTTCGTCTGCAAAAAATGGTGGCTCACAATGCGAGTGAAGTTCAGAATTACATGAAAGATTTAAATGACTGGTCTTCAGAAATGCGATCTAAAGAAGAAGTGGAACAGAATCGTGTCCTGGCCATGGAACACAAAGAATTAGTACGTTCGTTATTGTTATTTATCGTTATAGTTATTTGTTTTATGATAATAAATCAGTTATTTCACATTTAATTCCGTTGTCCACTGTTGTAAGTCACAGCGCAGTGTCAAATGTCACTTGTAGTGTTGATGAAATATGTACATGGTAAAAGGATTCTATTTCAGAATCCGAAGTAAGGTGTATAATAGTTTATTTAAGTCGTATTCAATAACCTATTGTTTTTTACTTACTTACCTATTAGGTGTTAGGTTAAGGTCATTAAGTTTTCAAGAGTTTGCTTCCTAGTGGTAATGCATTTTTGTAGTACACTGCTTTTTATAATAACATATATTGTAATGCAAAAATTGTTATTGAAGTGTAAAGACAATATGCGTGAAGGCATTCTTTTTATCAATTACAGGGTAATAAACATATGAAGGACAAAAATTACGCTGAAGCTGTTAAGAGCTACTCCGAAGGATTGAAACTGGATCCCAAAAATGCCGTTTTGTATTCTAATAGGGCTCAGGCTTACCTTAATTTGCAACAGTAAGTAAATTCCTATAAATGGGTAGATGAGTTATCTTACATCTTCATGTTGTTTACCATGTGCACAACTTACCTAGTCGTTTGAGCGTCTAGTTGTTACCAATCCGGGCAAAACTATGTAGATTTTGAGATTTCTCTCACTCCAACAGACTTCGGTTGGGAGTTATAATACAAGATATTACATCGTATGTCTTGAAATGTCGTACTGAGGTCACATAATTTATTGACATTAACTTAAAACTTGATCCAATTTCTAAATTGATCGTGCTTACTTTTTTTTACAGATATCAAGCTACAGTAGAAGATTGTACAATGGTTGTTCAATTGAATTCTTCTGCAACCAAAGTTAAGGCTCTTTACCGCAGAGCCAAAGCCTACATAGAATTGAAACAGTTTGAATTGGCGAAGGTGAGTTTTGATTTACATAGTACCTACTAATTAATCTCCGTTATCCGAGTTTATTTCGTTGTCAGTATCTCCCAGTAGCACACAATTTCATATATGGGGCACTATTATTCTATTAATTTCATGGTATCGTAAACATTGATAAGATGTTATGTTTTTTGCACCAGTCACGCAACACTTCTTCATCCACTGCAGGCGAATGCATACTTAAATAAAAAATTAAAAATACATATCTACCGGGTTATTTGTCGGGAATAACCAAAGTAAAAACCAATACCAAATCTTGTTTGGGATGAAACCCTCTCCTATTTCTAATTCCATAGATAGTCATTACATATTAGTTATAGATAGTTATTCAATGTTCCACATTCGCTCTTGTTACAGTACAGTCGGCTGACTGTACCAAACTAGGATTGCCAAATATAATTAACTGTCGTTTAGGAAGAGTAAAATATTACGTTTATTCGGCTTGAGTTCGGGACTGATAATGTCAGACTCTGCTTAAGGGTAGACGTCGAAAATATCTTAGGAGTTTGTCCATTTAAATAACATACAAATTCGGTTTTTTTTCCGCACAAAGACGCCGAAAGTAAAAACATTTCATTTATGCGGAAGCTACCATTTTGTAGAGAATTTAATTCCTAATTCAAGCCACCTTGGTTCAAAATATTTTCGTAAAGATATTTGACCTTGTTACGTTTCAAACAAAGAAACTCCTATAATACATAATGGAATCAAATGTAAAATCTTTAGTTATTGATTCCATTATGTTATTACAGGAGTTTATTTGTTCGAAAAGTCATGAGGTCAAATTCGTCTATTTTGGTGATTTGAAACAAAATGATTTGGATTCAGAATTAAATTTTCTCACTTTTGGCGTCTTTGTGCGGAAAAACAAAACTACAGTTGCATGTTATTTAAATGGAAAAACCCCCACGATTTGTTCGACGTCTGTCCTTAAGGGCAGACGTCGAAAATTGTTTGTTAGACCCTGGTAACCATATAAAACTAATGGAAAAAATAAAAAAAAAATTTCGGCGCACATTCCCGCCGAAACGGAGACTTTTTTCATTAAAACAAGTTCAAATTTGAAATCTACATACAATTTTGAGCCTAGGTCGCTTTGAAATTATTCCTACATTATTTTTAAAAA
>JAAXYX010000781.1:0-30979 GCA_036851915.1 Ptenothrix huangshanensis | reverse complement strand
AGTAATGCAGGGTGTTCTCTACCGCAAACACACATCTCTAGCAAGTAATGTGGGGTGTTCGTTACCCGAAAAACACATCTTTAAGCACTAATGTAGGGTGTTCTCTACCGGAAAAACACATGTCTAGCCAGTAATTTAGGGTGTTATCTGCCATGTTAACGGTGTGTTCAACCGTATGCACCGTGTCCTCTACCATTTTCAATTTGTTCTTGTACATAAAAGCTGTTCCCTACCACAACTGCGGTGTTGTCTACCATATTAACGGTGTGTGATTCCTACTAACTTCGTGTAGAAAAGTTTGATGATGGTAGAGAACACCCTGTACTACTGGTTAAAACAGTATGTAAATGCTAGAGGAAAGCCTAGACTACTGGTTTCAAACGTGTTTATATGGTAGAGAACACCCTACCCCAACAGGTTTAGTAGTGTTTTAACTGTAGAGAACAGTGCTTATACGGTACAGAACTCTAAAGACAAACAGGTAAAGAAGCGTTTTTATGGTAGAGATCACCCTAGACAAGCAGGTAGAGAAGTGTTTTCTTGGTATCGAACATCCTAGAGTAATGGGCAGAGAAGTGTTTTTGCAGTAGAGAATACGAAAGTTGGTTAAAAGCGGTTTCAAGTGAAATTGGATTTACGCCCCCTTGCATTTAGTTTAGGTTGGAAATGCGCCCTCTTGCTTTTAGTCGAAATTGGAAATGCGCATCTTTGCCTCTTAAGTGACGATATACTGTTACCTACTTGTGTTACATGAAGTTCGCAATTTGTCCAGTGATCAGTTGCGTACACCTAATAAGTTTCACTGTATTTTCGAGACTAACATTATGCAACTATAATTTAGTGCTTACTTTTTTGTCCACGTACACTTTGAAGTTTGGACGGGGTTTTTGCAGTCAGACTAGTCCAAGCTGGACTTGTTTATAGCATTCAATACAATGCGCTATGCAACTACAACTGGTACTGGTGGCAACAAATGATTTCTTGTGCATTATGAAAGTCATTTGGTTTCTGCATCGAATTTAAGTTTCAAAAACATGCAAAAAATGAGGCACCCACAAATCAATCTACTTGTTCTCGTTGACTTGTTTGTAAAGCTGAGTAACATGAGTTGGAAGAATGCTCTTGGATAAGAACCTTTGTTCACTTCATATTTAAATAAGATCGGATTACTACACCTTGCAGGGGCGGATAGACCCGCCGGGCAACCGGGCATTTGCCCGGTGGGCCTCCAACTTTTTAACATTACGTAAATGCAAATTTAGGGCCCCTAAGGCTCCTAGGGCCCCTACGCCTATTCCTTTTTGCCCGGGCCCTAAACTCGGTTGCTATCCGCCCCTGACACCTTGGTAGAGTAATTTATTACCTGGTCTAAATATTTAGGTAGTAGCATTTTCCGAACCCTACTTATTAGTAGCGTTCAAACTCCATACCTTGAAGTTGGATTTTTGTATAGTAGGTATGTACACTATAAAAACTGTTGGATCTAAATATCCAAAAATCTATTCTTATTTCCGATCCAACGCAATTCCACACTGTCGCTGCACACTACAGCCTGCCACACTACCTTCCATTGTATTTTAACAAACACTACCACCGAACTGGCTTACTGAATTGATCCATCCATTTGACAGTACGAATTCAAAATCGATTATCAGGCAAAACAGGGTTTGGGTCTCTATTTGGGCATTGGGTTGTAGAGTAAAGATGTCACAAAAGTTGAGGGATTGGGTAGCATTCAAATAGAGGCTATGAGTGCGTCGTCGGTATGGTACCTAGAATAAGTATGAAGGTAGTTATAGGATGCATCTCAAGTTCCCCTAGAAATCTAAAGAGAATCTAGGTAAACAGTATCTGAGGATCTGACAGTTTTAGTATTGTGTTAAATACGAGATGTTTTTTGTAATTTTAGATTCATTTTTTCCTGCTCTAAAATTGTTTACTTTTTACAGTGTATGTTTATCTATGGAAGTATGTGGAACTAGATTTGTAATCGAAAAAGACGCTTACTACTAATTTTTGTGCTAAATTCTTAACGTTCACGCCTGCATTAGAATCGCACTTATTTATTATCCAGTTTTCGAAAAAATAACAAATCTTATTATCATGTTTTAAATGCTACAACTACTGCTACTACTAATTATTGTTATAGGGTTATCCAACTTATAACAGTAAGATGTATGGCAGCAGTAGCGGTAGCAGCAAGACATAGTGAAATTCTAATTGTTTCCATTTTTGATGAGATCTACACTCTCTGAAGTAGAAGTCTTGGTGTTTGGTCAGTTTGGTCAGCAGTTGTATTGTAAAGGTTTTATGGCAAATGTCATCATTTCACATTTTATGTTCATCTCTTGTCCAGGTCATTTTATAAAAACTGTACCAAAGAATGACATTAGTTATGGTTCAAGTTAATCAGTAATCAATTCTGTACCTATAGAAATAATCACTATTCAACACTCGAGGCATTCAGCTCGTGCGTTTAAGTATGAATATTAATTATGTTTGAGTCTTGAGCCTCATCATAAGCATTTCTTCATTTACTTCATTATCATTAATATTAAGCATTTGTCATTTGTGTAATGTGACTATAAGCTATTTTAGATATCCTTGCTCGTCAAGCTCCTTATTTCAAATCCAAGAAATAGTAATCTTTTGCAGGAATGCGTATTTGCGTATCACGTCACGTGAAATCAACTGTCAGTTGTTGTGTTGTAACCAGGTGAATGTTATTAGTTACTTATTTGTGTATAGTGTTGACCATTCCAATAAGTTAAGTATAATACTTCATTTAAATATCAACTCAGTTGTAGGCGACCTTATTGTCTCTGTTCCAATTGAAGTCTATTAATTTAATTAGTTGAGTTAAAAATACTTTATCGACTAACAACTAACAACCAAGAACAAGAAGAAACGAAGCAACTTCAACTCATTGGCCACTTGAGACTGGTAGGACTAGGACGGTAGGAGAATGTTCTCCTAAACACTATTCATAATTATTGTTTTATTTCACATTTTAAGTTGTCATTTTTATGTTTTGATTTTATAACGTAAACTCACCAAAACCTTGTATTTAACAATTACATTTCCAACCATAATCATCTTCTCCTTTAGGAATTCAATCAAGTCATTTTCATTAACACACAAATCTCACTGACAACTGAAAGTCGTTATCGTTGGTTTCAACTATTCACTTGGAAATAAAAATAAAACATCTCTAATGAGTAAGAGATTTACGTTTCAGGTCTAACTATTTCGTTTTGGTTAGTTGTGTTAGAGATGAGTAAGAGATGAGTAAAGATGTGTTCAAAAATGTTTTAAGATTGGCAAAACTCATCTTGAAATGAGTTTTTTTATTTTCTCGAAGGTTGGATTTTTCTTATCTCGAAGATGAGTCTATTATAACCATTTCGGGTGTCGGGATGAGTTTACCAACTCATCGTGTAAAACATTTTTAAACTCATCTGTTACTCAAATCTAACACTACTCATGAACCAAAAAGTTAAGTCTGGATTGTAAATCTCTTACTCTTGTGAGACGAGTGGCGGATGAGTAAAAGAGATAGGTTGTTTCGGAGAGTGTACATGAGCTGACTCAGGAGAAAATCTGGCCCCGAGCCCCGACGGTAGCATATGATATAAATGCTGGAAGTTACTATTTAGTAGGGAGTACTTTGGAAGTCTAATGTCCTTCAATTATGTGAAACAGCACAGTGATATTTAAGTAACTGTTATGAATTGTCTATAATTTATCTTATTAGATAACTGATTATGCTTCTGACTACAAATACACTGTCCGAAATCAACCCATCTCTTACTCATCTCATCCATGAAAAAGATAATCCTATACTGTGTAGATCTCTTACTCTTTTATATCGTATCTCTGTTACTTATCCGTTTAACATTTAATCTGTTACACATCTGCTACTCGTCATAAACTCAACTTAAGATGTGAGTTTTTTCAACTCATCTCAAGGTGATTTTAAACATCGTTTACTGATGTGCTACTCATCTTCGCTCGCATTTACTTATCTCCTACTCATTTCTTACTCATCTAATCAACGAAACAGATAATCGTGGATTGTAATTCTCTTACTCATCTCAGATGAGTAACAGATGTTTTATTTTTATTTTTAAGATCTTAACTTGATTGTCTTCAATGATCCATCGAGCAATACAATGATATCGTATTACCACAATATGCTGAGCTATGAAAATAATGAGAATGGCAGGTTCTGCTCTCTGACTGTCTTAAAGTCAAGTAAATCAAGTAATCGACTGATATCGATTTATTTTTTGGTCATATTTAAGCGCAGTTCATTAAAATTTCATTTCATAAACTATAATTCAAATTACTTTGTACAAATCGTAATTTGCTGTCACAAATACCAAACTAGTTAAATCAGATTCAATTTTCCATTTAATGTATTTGGCATTTCTTTTGTCCTAAATACCAAATCCCCTCTTCATAAGATTAAACTTTACACAATCTTATTATCTTAGATTCTACAAGACATTGAACAGTAAACAAATGACAGTTCAATATCAGTGTGTCATTATAATAATTCCGTTGTCACTAGTATTATGAGCTTGTTGATGTTGGACTACGTTTGAGTCACGAATAAGTGTAGAGTTTGAGTCATGAAAATAATGGAAATAAAAAATAGTGAAAAAGAATTCGGTAAATAATAATAATAAGGCTATATATTAATCGTAACAAGCATCTCGGTATTTGAAAATTGAAAATATGGTCATAATGGAAAAACCTCGTCTTTTTTGCCGGTATCTCTATTAATAGCCAAAAGCAATAGTGTTCTCCATCAATTTTTACACACAAGTCTACCAAAAGAATGATTAATTTTGATACCTACTATGGTGTTCTCTACCATTGTCAGGGTGTTCTCTATTTCGAGTAGAAAACACCGCAGACCAGTACCTTAATTTTAATAGACGTAACTATTATGCAATTGTTGGTTAATAGAAAATCCTGTAAGGCGAATTTTAACCGGGTTTTCAGTAAAAATTGTAGTTTGCTGATAAAATTGTAAGTCCTTGCTGACGATAATATTAACTGCTACCTAGGCGGCGCAGGGTCTAAGGGCGGCTACTGAAGATGTTCAGGTCTGGGGATCGAATCTCATCTTGGCCAAGTTTTTTTTAATAACTAAATAGGTAATCAATAGGCATCTTGTAAAAAATTGTAATAGGCGTCTTCATTAATTTAAAAAAAACAAACGGTAAAACGGATTAACATATATCACTATTGATTTTAATAGACGGATTCGGTAAATGGTCAGAATTTAAAACTATTGTCATATTTAGTAGGTTATTCTATGGATGTATTGTTAAAGTAATGTCTATTAGAAAATAGTACCTAGTAATCCGGTCAATTGCGGTCTATTTTTATTAGCATGTACTATAACTTCAAAGGTGTTTTGATATTGTGTCTGTAGAGCCATCTACGTTCCACATGCCAGCTTGACGCAAAAATTTGGCTGATTACAAATTACAATATTCGGTCGGGTGTGCTATTATTGTGGCGTATTATAATTATATAATCGTATTGTGAAATTATTTTAATGTGGAAATTGTAATGTTACATCGAAATAGGTCGAATATTTTTACGTATGGAATGTACGTAATCAAGTTTGATGTTATAATATATAATTACTATAGGACATGAGCGTCCTATTATCACAGGTATAGGTCGTCACTGAATTAGGTTGATATCTGCTTGCTTTTACTAGTCCAGGAGGCTGGCATACCGCAGTGCCGCAATTTGTTGAGTCCATAATGTCGTGCAAAACATTTTGGAAATAATTTATTCTGCTGTATTTTTAGTAATGTACCTATGCCCCAATTTACATGTGAAACAGTATATATATGTACGTAGTTTGCAGTAAAAAAATGACCTTCAAAAATTGTATTAAAATAATGCTCATTGGAACTCATAAAAATTACAGAATAGAATATTCCTCATCAGAAAAGATAGGTATGTAATTACATATGTACTGGAACTACCTAGCTGAGAACCGAAGCACCTGGACAAGGCACTGCTTGTAGGTATATTGCACCACTCATTTGTGTGCCGATGGTAAAGGCGAACAAATGAGATAATGCAAAATACATATTGCTATTGAAGGTACAAAACTGAGCATCCTTTTTGTAACGTAATGGCATTTCTCAGAGGGTGTTAAGTTTGTTTGCCAGGTTTGTTCGTACCCTCAACTAGGATATTTGCAAATCGTAAGTACCTACCTACTTAATACTATTGCTCCAGCATAAAGTATGGGTAACTTACATCACGTGGGTAAAGAGGCAGAATGTTGGTTGTCCTTTAAAAATGAGGTAAGCAACACTATGGGGTTTTGCCTCTTCGCCGATGATAAGCTGTATTATAAGCACTTGAAGTTGTCAACAGATTTTTGAAAAACGTGTGAGTTTAAGTGTTTTTATGTGATTCGCTTCAGGCATGTATTATTTTGTGTACTCTTTGCACTTGTTGTGCTTATCTATTCTGTACTTTGACTTGCGCTTATGAGACATCGTTGTACATCGTGATCACTAACACTTTAAGCTATGTAGTACATACATAAAATAAACTCTAATGATGGCATTATCTTTGCTTGCGATATTGTGAAATAAAAGATACCAAAGGAATGAGTAAATACGCGTCAATCAAGAATATCTAATTAAAAGCTAAATGGTTTGTGGGAGTCTAGCTGTTTGCTGAACATCTTTGTATCTTGCAACACTATATTCCTGAAGGGTATTACTATATTTATCTATCCTTCACCATTGTCCTCTAACACGTACAGTTTCAGTGTGTTTTGTAATTCCTTAATACTGCCATCATTCTAATAACACTCATGGTATCACCTCGCTCTCACTCATTCAAGTCTATCGTTGGAGCAGTTTCGCACGTTATTTGCAAAGTTGCAGCTTCACTGCTTTGCTTTTCCTTTACAATCATTCACGTTTTAAAGGAGTGAGATCAGGAAGCGGGAACGTGATTTAGTTTACTAATTTGGAATCTGTCAGTTTAAAACGTAAGTTAAGAAAAAGTTCCCTGCGTTAAAAAGCTATTTTAAGAACTGTGTTTCTATTTACCATCGGATATTCTTATTCGTAGTTTATTGAATCAGTAATCTGTTCTTTCCTTACTTTTTTGCTGCATGTTGCTTTTACTGGTGTAACTGAATCATCTTGCTGGAGTATTGCATTAAACGATTTCGAAGTTATTTGTAGGTTTGTGACTCTTACGAATACAATTACTGGAAAAAGTTACTTGCATTTGTGTAGGTACTCAACCTGCTAGCGATATTGTGACACTAAAAAATTGTGTTGAGTAACAATAGTTAGGATGTTGAATTATAAATCGTTGTAATCTAATATTGTTGGGGTTATTTTCACTAATACAAGAGAGAGACGTTCCTCCTTTACATTTTTGGAATTATTTACCAGGTCAACATGAGTAACGGAGAAGCGAGCGGTATCCGACCAAATTTTCCCGAGAAGGTTACACTAGGACCCAATGAAGTGGTTGTAATCACAGGTAATTTTTTCTTGCTACTTTACAACATGCAAATGTATGTGCAATATATAATTTTGTAATAATTTGTTGATAAATCCAAACTATCATTTTACAGTTTCGGTTTGTAGCAATAAATTGAAATAGGGAGGTATGTGGAATTGTACCTACTAATACGTTGTAAACAAATAAAAAACAACTTACCAAATTAACTGCTAAGCCAAACTGCTGAACTTTTTACGGCTCAAATTTTTTTTTGAACAACCAAAAAATTTTTACGTAGGTAATTGCCATAAAGACTATTTTGGAACTGCCAAATAAACAATCACCCAGCTTAAAATAAGGCCGTACGCAATTCCTAAGTTTAAAATCTCGAAAGTACCTTTTATTAATACTATTTGGTCGTTTTCTAGTTATTAAATTTAAGGCAAATTAGAAAAATGATCATGCTAACCCTAAAAGTGAAACATCATTGGAAAGGTATTTACGATTATATTACCCTTTTCTGACCGGTTTAGCTGTTTTTCGTGGTTTTCTCTGGTTTTCTGGTTTTACCCGGAACTTCCACGGAATTTGTAGCTTGGAAGTTGAGCGTATAAAAAGAGCTTATGAATGATTAAATCGTTAAACACGTTTTTCAAAGGCGATGGCTCGGCCACTATAGTTTCATAGCAGAAGCTTTTCAGATGAATTTTAAAGAAATAAACTACAATTAACGAAAGAAACTTACTATTAACTGAGGCAAATTAAAATCAACTTCAGTTATTATGTCTAAAATTTTAGGTGGCAGTGGTTTTCTTGGTCAACACATTGTCAGAATTCTGCAAGAACGTGTTGATGGTATCAAGGAAATTCGCGTCGTCGACATTGTCCCTTACGTGAAAAAGTTGGCCTTTGAAGACAGATATGAAACTAAATTCTACTTGACTGATATCACCATCGAAGACCAACTTGACAGACCATTCGAAGGTGCCACGTGCGTTATTCACTGTGCCGCTGTTGTGGACGTAGGCCATTATGTTGATCGACATCGAATGAGGAGTGTCAATATGATCGGTACTACAAACGTAGTTTTTAAGTGCCGTCAGTGGAACGTCCCAAAACTTGTGTTGACTTCATCTGTAGATGCAGTCATTCAAAAAGATCAATGGTTTGTGAATCAAGCAGAAGGGCAAACTGAATTACCACTCAAGGAAAAGAAGTTTCTGATGGGGTACTACGCATTTACCAAAGCGCAGTCAGAAGCAATAGTCATGTGCACGAGGAATAAACCAATGGCAAACGGCAACATTCTCAAAACAGCAATTCTTCGTCCTACCGTCATGTATGGAGAACTAGATCCGTACTATGTGCCGAGCACGCTGAAAATCGCAAAAATGGCGTGGGGTTACCTTCCCCAACCTAAGATTTTCCAAGGGGAACCTGTACTTCAATGTACTTACGTTGGCAATGTTGCTTGGGCTCATGCATTAGCTTGCTGGCGTTTGAACGAAGAAATTAAGACTGACTCCGAACCCGAAGAGTGGAGGGAAGTTGATGGACAAGAAATTTATATCACGGATGATACGCATCCCACAATGTTGTATGAGTTTATGAAACCTTATTTGACCCTAAAAGGATTTTCCCTCCTCCAGACACCGATTCCATTGTTTTTAGTCTTCTTTTGGGTGTTCAGCATGAGCCTTTTGATGAAGTTGTTTCCCGATTCTTGGAAAAAGTGGTTACAGTCACATCCTCTCTTCCCCACTTACGAATCACTTCAAATGGCTCACTCAGCTGTGCATGTCAGTCGTCAAAAATCTACCAACTGTTTGCAGTACAGTCCGATTTATTCTGAAGGTAAAGCAAGAGAGCTGAGCGAGGAGTATTACCGAGATGTTCCTATTTAAACATAATTCTTCTTACAGCCAGTAAATTAAGCGTTTCCATTAGCACATGCATTTTTCTTGCAAGTAGTTATTAAATTATTAGCCTATGATGTTATACTGTTCGTAAGGGGTCTTATTTTAACTGATTTTAGTACAATATAAAAATTCGTATAATTAAAATCGTATTATTGTGTAAATATAATCATTAAGTCCTTCCCTCGTTCCTAAAATCTGTCGTTCATGTAAAATTTCATTGCGGTATTTTTACTTACTCGTGAGGGGCTGCGTTTATTGTGTTTACCAGTGTATTATTAGATTTTTAATTTGATGATAAAATACTTCAATATTAAAGTTCGTCTATTACTGGCTGATTTCTGTACGACAATGCGGGCTGACATTTTGAAAATGGAACATGGTGATTTACTTATACATATATCGTGTATTGATATCGGGTTATTACATTTATAACCGACGTTTACTTGGCTGTTCGAAGTGATAGTAATTACTTGCGTTGTGTTAAAGCTTCGGGAACAATGAATTTATTTTACAATATTTAATTGAACTATATATTGTATACACATTACTAACATAATTACCGATCGTCAAAACGGCTAGATAAGCGTTAGAAAAATCAATTCTGCAGTGTGTCAAGGAGCAGAAATAAATCACTGTGCAGATTAAACCAGTCGCTTGAATTAAGTGGAATTCACTAACTGAATACTAGGTATATGTATACGGTATGTGATCATCTGTCGTTTTTCAGGTGTTAGTATTGAAGTACATACTTCCACGTGAAGGCTTTTTTCACTTTATCATAGTGTGTCAAATCATGTTTAGCGATTATAATTTCAACATTTTTGGTAAATAACGGAAGCTGAAATGTCTAATTAATTGCAGATTTAAAAGAAAATTATTGTTAGATCGTTCCTAATGTCATGTTACTTGAATTTATGCGTATCGCAGAATTGTTTAGTCTAGTCTCCCATATTTGTGTAGTAAGGGTAAACCCAATATTATATATTTATATACATGGGGTAATATTTATGCAAGGTTGGTTGAAAATAAGTAATAAAATTGCAATAACTACAGCCCTCATAACATAATATTACTTAATTGAACCGTGCGTTGAAGTGGTTTAGACCAAAACCAGTGTAATAATTATTTATGAAGTTTGTTCCCTTAATACAACAGTCCAAAGTATTAATTTTGCTATCACACACGTATTTTATCACTTCAAGGGTCAAATTATAATTATCTGTAAACTTGTAAAATAGACTGTGTTTTTGGCGTGTTCTTGGATATAGAACTGTGCAAATAAAATATTCTTACATTTTGCGATATCGGTATCCGATTCTAGTTAATAGTGAATTAGCTTATGTAGTATTGTAGGTCGGAACTAGTAATTGTGTATTCAATAATGATTTATAATATTTTAACCTAGGTAATAATCAAACATCTAGGTAATTATGCGCACCTCCTATGTTACCATTACTTTGTGAAAATTACTTACGGTACGTGATTGAACATTATTGTCCTACTAATGCAATAAACCACAGTACTTTCAAGTTTCAGACAAATAGAGGTATGTAATTATTTCTCGTGGGTTCGGGAATTCGAAACTCAATGCGATCTGTATGTATTTGTATTTAGTCATACAGTTCAAAATTAAAATTGCACTGAAAATCAAGCAAGATCGAAGGTGATTAGTAATCATTCTATCATTTTCAGTCAGTTACCAGTTATCATTTTAACATATTCGTTCAGTTGTTATCAGTAATTCTGTCATTTTCATTCATTTATCAGTAATTATCGGTACAACATATCCTCTAGTTATATTTTTAGTTAGTGCCAACATTTTTATCTTGCAATACCTGGTTGGTTTTTTGTATGTAATTATAAACACCATGCGTGCTCTTGATGGCTGCGCTTCACTGCCTTATTCTGCCCAAGCGAATGTGCTGCAAATTTCGATTCTGCGCGCTAATAAATTGCATCTCAATGTGTCAGAATTTTACAAATCGTTTGGCAAACATTACAACGACATAAGGTATTTCCCCGAATGACACAGTAAGTAGTTACATGCAAAATAAAAGTAATTAGGACAGGAATGCAACTAAAACGCTTCTTTAATTCAAGAATGCGTTCTTTATTCATTTTACGATGCAATAATATACCTCGTGGTCGGTTAACCAAGCTACCTCATTCGGTTTTTGAGTAAACAATTTTTAGTTTTGGAAACACTACACATGAAGAGAACATAAATGATAGACAACTCAAGAAATGTTTATTGTCACTGCTCTTTTTGCAATACAATAATTGATGAATACTTTTCTAGTATTTAGCATACCTAGGTAGTTATTTTTGTCCTTGACAACTAAGGGTCCTAAATATCTCGTTACAACGATTGTAAAATTGATAACGTTGTAATAACAGTCACAATGAAAACATTTAACTCCGTTGAAAACTTTCGAGATCCTGACGTACTTGTAATGCTTTTGAAATTGAAAAATGAAAGGACTCAACTACATAGAAAGAAAATCTTGAAAACTTCGACAATCATCGTAACGAGATAAAGAGATCCCTTCTATTCTTATTGGACTACTGATGGGTTTTTTGTACCAACAAACAATTAAGATCGTGTAATTAGAAATTATGTAGTGTATAGTAGGTATATTATAGATTAGTATTTTTTGAATGGTAAAACTTGCCAAAAAATTAACTGAAAAATAGCACTAAATATAAATAAATAAATAGAAATATTAAGCGTCTTAATAATAAATTACGAATTACTACCAACTATACTCCTTTTTACAATAATTTTCCGGCTGGAATTATAACACGATATACGGTGTCGCCTTATACATAATAGATAATAATGAGAATAATCTTACGTTTTTGAAACAGTAATCATATAGCTAACAATGTCTCCGTAGAGACTTTAGTGTAAAGTAAATAATAAGAATAGACAACTAGGAAATGAACAAAAAATTATGAATCTTACTCCAGAATTATAGTAATAAATAAATCAAGTATTTTTACAAGTCAAAGATCAACTACCACGAGAAATGACGCAACATCGACGCTACAACTTTGCATCCGAATGACAATACGGAAGGCATCGGAATGCCACATCTTGAACGTTCAATACTACTCGGCAACTACATATCAAAGTAACGATTTCGTCCGGTTTAAATTATTACCGCCGGTACCGGCACCAGCAGTATTAGTAGTAGGGTTAGATATAACAGAAATATCACAACTTCGTCGTAAACCAAGAGCTTCCAAGAATTCAGCTGGAATAATTCTATGTTTCTGTCTCCCAAATGAACTTCCTGGATGACAGTCTCCGAAGTGATCTTCATTATTAAAATGACGAGTAGAAACCACATTTTCATAAACGATTTCCAAGTCGTCATCTGAGTCGGTTTTCTTATGGTTAGCAGTGCCAGCTGGAATTTGGACAGAGTTTTGAGTAGTGAGAGTAGACGGCAGTGTTTTCGTAGGAGCTTCTCTAGTACGTCTAGGATTTTTGTTCAATGGAGCCCACATGAAAATAGGATCTTCCCCTTTACCTAATTTATACAATTTCATCTGTTCGATTTGTGTGGTATCAGGTAACCGTTGGTGATTGTCTGTAAGATGTTCCCGCAGTTGTTGAAGACTGACGAATCTTAGAGCACAATGAGGGCACTTCGGTTGGTTAATTCTAGCATGTTGCATCAAATGCGCTTCGACAGATTTCATTTCTTGAGATGACTCTACAGACAATATCATCAAGCAAAAGTTGCACAGTACATAATTTTTGAGATGAAGCTCTTCAAAGTGTTTGAAGAGTAACGTTCTAAACGAAGTTTTATAGCCACAAATATCACAGGAGTATGGCATATCCATGCAAGGATGTGTGTAGTGCATGTGATTCACCAATGCTCGTTTGTTGTCATAGTACAGTTCACAAATGCGACAGGTGAACGTGTGATTCTTCATTTCGTGCGAGTTTTTCATATGACCAGTAATAGAATCCATTGTAGTTTTCTTCATACAGATAGAACATCGTAGACTAGACGGTCTTAAAGGATGTCGCCGTTCGCGAATAATAAAATTTCCTTCGTCATCCTGCTCGATGTGTTCGTAAATGTGAGGAATTATTTCAGAATTTTTCTTGAATACCTTCGGACATGCAGTACACTTTATATGTACATCCATTTCCGAATCCACTCTACTGCGATGGAATCGTTTCCTCTTAACTGGACCCGATCCATTTGTGCAATCTGGCATTTTCTCCCCGTAATAATACTGCCGCAGTTCTACATTCTCATTAAATCTATTACTATATACAACTTTCGTCGAATTCCCTTTGACTGTATCCATTGCTGCGTGGAACTCTGACCGTGGAGTGGATATGTAATTAATCTTTATTTTTTTCAGTCTAATAACTTTTTCTCCAAATACAGTTTGTGATTAGTGTTCATGAAAGAGCTTCACCTTCCGATCCTATGAAAACGGACTGCAAGTACAAAAGAAAAGAATACAAATTAGGATTTACTGATTTGTTAGTTTACGAAGTGAATTCATGCAAAAAGTTATTTACCATCAGTTGATCCATTATTCTCATGGGATGGAACACTAGACAAGAATTTCTTGATTGTTTTTCAATTGTACTGTGAGCACACTGATGCAATCCAAAGAGTAATGTCTGCTGGCTGGTAGTGCAGCTAGGGTCTTAAATCTACCTAGAATCATCACAAAATCGATATTTTACAAGTCAGGATTTTCAATCACAGTCAGATTTTTCAGACTATGAAGATATTGCTATAATTATTGAAAATTGAAATCTCGAAATTGATTTTTTTTTAGTTTCGATTACTGTATAGACAGATATTTAGCATGGTGCTTTATGGAGCTCTTTTGGAATTTTAACACGTTCGTTTAAAAAATAGTATTTTATCAGATTTCATGTATGCAAACACTTTAAACTGGAGCAGACCCCGCGCGGATACTAGTCCGTCATTTTCTCTATCGCAACGTACTTCTCTGCCCTACACAATGCGGGTTGAGCTACCCCAATTGAATTATTAAAGCCAAAAGTAGAGTAGAGATGGGTTTTTGAGTTTTTGAGGTAAAGAACAAAGTTCAATGGGATAGAGACGGAATTTTAAATAGAGAACATATCAGATCAGTAACGATGCCGCGCGTCGTTTCCAGATTTCCAGTGCTTCTAAAATTTTGAATTTTGATGACTTCAAGCGAACCCTGTTTTATTACATAAAGGTCAGGTTAAAATCCCTAACCCCAACATTTAATTTGTTCTACATACACGCCAAATTTTTCCTGCAAGCTCGGTGACATACGATTTTACACACGTAACAATTCACAATTGCTATATTAGATGTTAGAGCTCAAGCCTATTAAGACTCGTGAACAGGAATTACGAACTAATTCGATGAGGTCAAAATGCATTCATACATTGCGCAGTTCTGTGATAACTAATATGTATTATTACCTTCCAAATGTAAATAGCAACTTAAGCGACTACAGTCTCTGGTCACTAGTCGAGAACAGTTATGAAGTTTTGAGTTCCTGCTGTAAAACACAAAAGTTGGCTTTTTACGGTTTCTATTTTGCTCGCTAATAAAATACCAACGACTAATACTATTACGTTGAATATACAGTAAAGGACGACGTTGATAAATGGTAAAACACATAGCGCGAAACGCCTCTTTCGGTTTAGTATTTAATGCAAACTCCCACCCAAACCATTAATTGTTAACTATACTATAACTAATAAAGCTACAAACGGCAACCCTCAGCTTCGTGTATAAGAACCAAGCATAAAGAACAATAAAATAAATACTACCCGACATAAGATTTTAATAGGTACGTAATAACAGAACTTTGACTTCAAACGTAATTTAATTGCATCACGTAACTGATTGTCATTTCACAGCCTCCATAGTTTGTCGTTATTGGCCTGACTCATAATACCATGATGCCGAAACCAAAATACTTCATTTACTGCTCAAGCGAAGCAGACAGAGACAGAAAACTAGTATCTTTATTTGTTATAATTAACTTATAACACTCGCTATTTGTTCCCACTACTACTTCAATTACGGGGTTTTCACATATCACGTGATTCACATACAGATGAAAGTGTTTGCCTTGTTGCCACGTTGGGCCACAAGTATTAGTACGGATAGAGTACAGTAATTGTTATTATCGCCGAATTGAGATAGATAAATTACGCTTACGCATGATTGATACTCAGTTCCCTAGCAATTGCATAATACACAAACGGTAAACAGTTGAGCACAAATTAGATGTAAGGGAAGTACGCCCAAGTGTGATGCGGTGCATTAAGTGTGACCACCACATAGATTTCTCCTAAAACAAGTAATTTTTTAAAAAATTAAAGTAACTTTAATTAATAGCTCACTGTGTATTTTACCAACATATACTAACTTTTGTTAAGTTTTGCCAACTAGGAATTAAAATAGGGTAATAGCCCAAATATTGCTAGAAAGAAAAAAGAGGCGCGCATGGTTTCGTAGCTGGACATGCTACTTTTTGCAGCTACGAATTCATGGACATGTCTCATTTTTTCACGCAATTTTACACTTACCTCATTTTGATTCTTAACCGACAATTTCCTTCTTCAAAATCAAAGGAGTGGTCACAATTAAAACACCCTGTCACACTTAAGAGCACTCGCTTCAAATGCTTTCATGATCACTGTAAAACGACAACCGCAATTACCAAACTCTACCACACCACGTTGCAGCCTGTTTGGCACAATTAATACTTATTTTCCTGATCAACAAATTAACTTTTGAAGTCGAATTCAAAGTAATGCAACCTCAACATTCTTATTACGTACCGTAAAACCTCTAATTATCAATTATATCCTGCAGCAAAATATAACCTGCCTTTAATTTTTGCCAGGTCAAATCCTATACTTTAGCATTACGATGGCCATGGAGAAAAGTAAACATTTACAATGGCAACCAGGGCAATAATTAGAAGTTCTACGGTACCTACTTTTATACCGATTCCGGAAAAATTGAAAATCATTTTTAGCCCATGTTAGTATTAATGTGTTCCCTATAATAGTGCGCGGGTCTCTAATAATAACACATGGGTCTGTATCAGGACGCGGGGCGTAATATTACAGGAAATACGGCAAGTCTGTACTTTTTAGTGCATCATACGACTACTTGTATACAGTGAAAATTCGTTATAACGACCGCCGTTATAACGCCATTTTCGCTATAACGACGGCATATGTCCTCCCCGTCAGCGAACCTGTCGTTGGACGTTATTAGGGTTTATAACGTCACCTCCCTATAACGTCCGAAAAAATCGGCCCCTGAGGTGTCGTTATAACGAAGTTTCACTGTACTTGCATTACATAAACGAAGAATAACGCGAGTGCTGGTCCACAGGTTATACATTATGCTCACACCAATAGCCTGGGCATAAAATAATTTGAAAACGGTTCATATGTAATAGACTTTCTGAAATTCGATTTTGAAAAGCCATTTCTGAATACACTTTGCCCTAAAATGAACCAGCACCGATCTACCTGCAAGGCGTCTGCTCTATCTAACAATAAGCCGACAAAGGTAAAATGTTTTCAGTTTTTACTACCACTCGATTCCGAAGCCTTTGATCAGTCGTCTTGTCATAAATATGAAGATATCTATCTACCTCTACCATATGGCAAAAGGTACAAATACAGCACTGAAAACACCCAGTCCCTAAATTACCAACGAGATCTTCTTCGGCCGCTAATATGATATATACCGTAAAGCTTCTAATAGATCCCGGGTCTCTAATACAGCCCGGATCTCCAATACAGCCCGGGGTAAAAGACCAAGTTTGGCATTAAAGCCCGGAGCCCTTAATGCATTGACTTAAATGGGTAGAGCCCGGGTCTCAAATACAACACGGGTCTCTAATGCGGGTTTAAGACCCGCATTAGAGCCCGAGAGAAAATTTTTAGAGAAAATTAGAGCCCGAGGGGCTCTAATAGAAGCTTTACCGTACCTACCTATTTGAAATTCCTGTTGTATTATCACATTCAAAAAAAGCTAATAATTATTCCTTTAATATCGAATGAATTTCTACAGCAGGAGAAGTCCGATAGATTGTAAATGCTGTTGTACCTTTACATTCATACAATGTCGAAAACACGACTATGGAGATGACAAAAATATTCACTGCAAAATTTACTATATTGCAAAAGCCAACTATCAGTAATTAACTACAACGGCATTTAACAGTCAATCGGGTTTCCCCCTAATGATGACTATTTTCAAAGCTACATACTGTAAAACTTCCTATTATTCCCCCCTCTTATTAGTCCCCACCTCTTCTAACTCCCCAGTAAAAATGGATTGAATTGGAAATAACTCCCCCCCTCTAATAACTCCCAACCTCCAATAACTCCAGCATCAACACAATGTTAAGTTGCTCCATTGAATATTACATCAAGTAATAACTCCCCACCTCTTATTACTCCCCACCCTCCAATAACTTCCCGGTCTGAGGAGTTGTTCAACAAATAACTCCCCGGGGAGTAATTGGAAATTTTACGGTACCTAAATAGTACGCCTAAGTGACACAGTTAGCCAAGATGCCGAGAGCGAGGAGTCATTCGTACACGCCCAGAAAAACTGCAGGATTAACTGATACTAGTGTAAATAATTGAAAAACGGATCAATTTTTGGCTTTGTCTATTTTCCGGTTAGAAGAAACATTAATTTCCCCGACTTTGCACTATGGTTTTTGAGCGTGTAGTGTACTAATGAGTAATCATGATCAGGAGTACGGTTGATGAGAAATATGCAATGAATAAATGCTGACTGTCGGATGTTAGAAGTAGTCAGCCATCGGCCGATTTACACTACTAGCTTCCAGCCGAGAAAGAAATACAATAAATTATTTCATCACACACAAACTCAAGCTAATTAATTCAGATGGTTCAATAATACAAATACAATTATTTAATGATTTATACTTCTTTAGCTTTCTTGATTATGATCAAAATATATACACATGACATACTTTAAATTAGCGAAAAATAAATTAAAACATGTACATATTCCTATTAATAATTATACATACCAACAACAAAAATCAAAGAAACCAAATCACACTTCGTCCTTGAAGAGTGAAAACGATCTTTACGCTATGCTGAAACCATAGCGTATAGATCTTTTCCACTTTTCAACGACGATGTGTCTGTCCGGTTGAGCTACACGGTAGAAAATGTGTAATAGAGATGCCGGTAACAAAAAGGTATTGGGGGAATCTATTAATCGTAACAATAAACTCCGTAAAATTTAAATTATGGTCAACCCGAAATCCTGTAAATTCGTTCTCTACCGGCATCTCTATAAAATTGAAAAGCAATGGTGATCACTATTGATTTTTACAGTAAATTCTATTGCACAACAATTTACCGGAGAACCAATTACTTTTAATAGATGTATCTATTATACATTTATTAGGTAGGGGTAGAGCGCC
The DNA here is from genome assembly GCA_036851915.1 of Ptenothrix huangshanensis. Classification (NCBI taxonomy): domain Eukaryota; kingdom Metazoa; phylum Arthropoda; class Collembola; order Symphypleona; family Dicyrtomidae; genus Ptenothrix; species Ptenothrix huangshanensis. The sequence continues at coordinate 12,062 of JAAXYX010000781.1, read as the reverse complement.
TATATGTGACCAACCCCTAAATGTGACAACCCCGTGTATTTCTACCACAAGTTGTGACAGAAACAAAAGTCCACCGGACATAGAAACGCTGAACATTGCACTTTTTATGCTTAAATTCGGAGGTGTGAAGGCGGTTCAGAGCGAAATTCGTAATGTGCATTGTCTCAGTTTTCCAGTTTACTAAATTGCATTTACCTCGATTCAAATTTGATACCTTGTAACAACGAATTTTTTTGAAAGTGTTGGATACTGGTTTTTAGAGCAGAAAATCAGTGATTTGGTTTCGGATATTCAAAATAAACCTAATCAAAAGAATTGGAGAAAAAAATACGAAAATTCCTATATGTGACCACCCCAGCAGTCCTATATGTGGCAGGCCTACAAGCTACAGCCATCGGATAGAAGTTGCTAGTGTTTTATGCTCCATACATTTATTTTGCTGTTTTAGATGAATTTTTACCATTTTCAGGGCATACCTATACTATTAAGCGAATTATTGATTAGTTGGACACCTTATCAATGTTGCAGTTGTAATTGCATAACGTGTAGCACAGCATCTCAACAACAGAATTACGCCGGACTGATTTTAGGATAAGCCACATATTTTTACGAATTTATGGACGCGGGCGACTTTTCAGTGACTTTATTTAGAATCACAAGAGTTAGTATTTTAAAGAAAAATCAGTGGTCATTATTGGACACTTAATTTGCTTGTATATTGATGGTGGCCACCTTTAGGACCCAGCTATGTCACATATAGGTCTTTTCGCCTTTTTCTGATTTTTTTGACCTTTTCAATATAACTCCATATAACCTAATGACTTTAATGGGCCATGTCACTATTAGGCGCTCTTCCCCTAATAGAAAATTCCATTATGTTTAATAGAAGTTTCCATTACTTTGAACAGATATTCTACGAACTTTAATCGTCGTTTCCATTGATTTTAACAGGACAAACTGTACATCAGATCAATATTTTTCAATTTTAATTTTAATAGTGGGACTTGGTACATTATTAACAGAAAAAAACTATTGACATATTTAATAGGTTTCGCTATATGTCTTTTTTCTGATATTAATAGGGACAGAGTTCGGGGGTGTTAAAATGGTGGTAAAAACCGGTTTGATCCTGGCATGCATAAACAACTTTTTAGTGGCAAAAAGCGGTAAAAACTGCTTGGATCACAGGAAAAATGACTTTGAAGAGTCAATTGGTCACCATTCGGGCTTTTATTTATTAACAATTAAATATTATTACAAAACAAAATGTATTTTAGCACAAAACATACTTTTCAAAACCCCATTTTTTACTAATGCAAACCTCGAGCACCGTTTTTGCCACGAGTTTTTTGCACTTATTTGAGTATCGTCTGGTTGAAGTTTTAAATGAATATGCTGAATAATAATATAATTTATTCATTTTGTCGATTTGGCCTCAGCCCATACAACATAGAATATGCTGAATATGCTTTGTTTAGGCATTTTTTAGGAATAGAGTAATAACTATTAAAACTTTTTGCTTTTTACTGTAGGTATTTTTAATTATACCACTTTATGCCAGTTTATGTCAGTTTATACCGGTTTAAACCATGTGTAGTCATGTGGCAAGGTAAAAACCGAACCCCTGTATAGTGATTTCTATTAAAAATTAATAGAAATCCGGATATTTTGGTATTTTTTTCTTACCCTGTAATACTGTTCAATAATAAATCAACAATCAACAACCAAACATATGTTAACAGAATATTAATATTACATTCGTAACACAGCGAGCAAAGAACTTATATTGGATTACCACTTGCGAAAAAAGAAGAATTTTTTAATTGAAGCTATCATTTCTCTCTGTAATACCCGGGTAAAGAAAACTAAAATTGTTTCTCTCAATATCCTACAGTCAACTTAAGTTTCTTACGTGACAAAAAACAAGTATCACGATGTTTTGCAACATGAAACTCTAAAATACTACCTTTTAGATTTTACCCAGGTTAATAGTTTTGACCCACGTGACCCAGGTGTTTTCCGAGTCATAGGAAATCAAACGCCAAACAAAAGGGTCAGTTTGAAGAATTCATTTTACAAGTGTAACTTTTAATTTCAGTGTAAAGGCTGGTGCAGAATATAATTATAAATCAATGATGAATGACCAAAGCATAACTACGTTTATCACAGGCAGATGACTCATAGCACAACGCAAAGGTTCGAGTCGCTGCTGGGGCAAACGACTATTAACAATTAACTACAGCAAGAAATCTATTGATTATACACTTACATCTAAAATATTGAACTAAATAAGCGGATATAAATAAAATATTAAATAAAATGCAAAACCTACAACCTCCTTCGTATTTGGCACTTCTTTGACATTAATCATAATCATTATTTATGAAAGTTCAAAAGCAAATACCATAATAAATAATCCTAATTTTATATACTTAAATCCAAAAACCATTACATTTCGAACAAACTAGATGCGCAAATTCTGAAAACAAATGACCTATAGAGATAATACTATCAACTATGTCAAATAAGAGCAACATTCAACATTCAATATTGATGCTAAAATGTTACTAGCTATAAATGATAAAATTCTAATCACGGACAGTCCATAGTTGATAGTCAATAGTGTGGCTGTCACCAGAAAAACAATCACAGTGTCAAGTGTAAATGTTTACTTACTAGGCTAATTCAAGGAGAACAAGCTCAAAGTTGAAGAGATTTGGTTTATTTGTTCCAGGAAATCCAAGATCGATCAGATGAGAGAACGAGCGGAAACGATGATGGAAAGAATACAGAAATAAAGAGAAGGATGAAGGAATTCGCAGTTTCAAATATTCAAATAAAATCCGATAGTTGTACAAAATTACTTTGAACACTTTACGCTGTGTCGTTGTGTGACTGTATATGCCTATGCTTAGCAATTATAATTATATAATGACTATGTTGCAATGAAAGTCCTACGTATTATTTAAAGAGCCATTAAATCTCTGCTTTTTCTTCGCGACTTCGTTAATGAAGAGTTGAAGCAGAATTAATTATACATACGTCCCAGTCTCCCAGTCCCAATCCAACCAAACCAAAACCAAGTCAGTACAATATTAATAGATATTTTGCATTCCCCTCTCTTGTCGGAGAGAAGTGCATCGTTCCAATACACCGTACACGTAGTATAACAAATTCCAAATTCCACCAGTTAATAGCATACTTCCATCCGTCAATGCAGAATGTTGCAGAAGCATTAGTGCGAAGAAAATTGACTGCTTTGAAATTAATTTTCAGGTAATCACATGTTGATAATGTAATAACAATTACTACACCAACACGGTGTAGAGTACTTTAACAAAATCCATAACAAAGCAAAATCATAGCTCGAAGAATTTAAGACTAATGAAATACTAGCAACAAATTGTGACCTGAAATATTTACATATTCAAAATGATGATTTAATTTGATGTGTTATTTTAGATGGTAAGACAACCAGAAACTTGCTTGTTTTGCTTTCAAAAAATGCCTTTTTTGACTTCAATTGCTATAATTATGTTTTTTGACCTGAAGATGCTGAAACACTGCCTTTTGCTCAAAATGCTTTTAATGCTTTTCAAATCTCATTTTTGGTAGAGTTCATAATGCGTTTTGATAATCCAAAAATGCTATGTTTTCATTCATTCAAAATACTAAAATGAAGCCATTTTCAGTCTAAAATTATTGTACAAAAGGGTGTCGCAGTGCACTATATTTCAAACCGTAAAAATATGGCCCAAAAACTAGAGTAATGTTTTTTTGGCACGAAAGCGCTGAGTTAAAGCATTTTTGAATTTGTTTAAAAAAAATGGTTAAGCATTTCTGGTACAAGTACTAATATTTTCTGCTCAAATCTTAGTCAGATGGTTAGGGCAAACAGTCATCCAAATTGTACTTTGTAATAATGTTTAATAAACTTTGCACAAAGCACGGTGCTGCTATAGTCTTCAAGATCAAATCCATAGCCCTGCAAAGAGTTCAAGACTTATAGCGGTGGACCTCTTGTGGAAATAAAGCGCTTCTCAATAATTTTATTGTTATTAGTATCTTGATCTGAATGCAAAAAGAAAGCGCTAGTTTGATGTACCAAAATATAAATGTTGGAAAAACGTTCTTTGTATTATGTAATGCTGATTGTGAGAAAAATAATTAATGAATTAGTTAGAGGATTTTTATTTTCGTGGAAAGTTGTACATGATGCATTTTCTATATTTAATAAGATTATCAAATATGTCTTTTTATGTTTTGCAAATAGCCTCATATAAGTAACCGTTTTGCACCTTTAAGGTTACATAATATATGCGAGTCATTTTACTTGTAGCATAATATGTGTATTCTTTCTTACAAAATGTATTTTTGTCTTTTTGTATTATTGTTGTCTTTTTTAATGGAAGTGCTCGCCAATTTTTCAAAAAAATAAAAGCACAGTTCTGACACAGTTTTAAAAATTCATTTGTCATGTGCGCGCAGTAAAATGTTTTCAACTAATCGATTAAGAATGTGCACTAACAATTTCACTATCGGATACCCAACGACGCAACAAAAAAAAACAGAATCAACCGAACGTATTTGCAAGAAAAAGCATATACCAGCGGATCCCGCTAACTCTCCGACCGAATAGAAGATAATAATGAATATCCGACTCCTGAAGCTTTTGAGGCGTTATTTCCTTGTCCTTTCTCAAACAGAATCTTCGTGCACCATCTGTTGTTTCCAAAAACCGGATACGTTCACATTTCGCGAACAGTCTGTTGATTCCAGAGGACAGTTAGTGTTTTCATCCTGGAATAAAACCAGGTGGAGTGAACTGCATGCAACCCGGACGTCAAGTGGTTACATAGTACGTTTGGCCGCTGCTGAAATTGTCTTAGGCTTCTATATTATGGGAGAATTTCAGATTTATTTTTTCTTTCATTAGGGCCTCAAAGCGCGGCCAGTAAAAGTCAAACTCGTCTTCGTTGAATACAAACGCAGTGTTTGATCCTTACCCCCGTTCCTGTGTGCCAATGCAGTGTTAATTCCCTTGTCCTCTTCCAGCTTCAAAGCAAGACATTCAAAATCGTGTAAAAAACATGGGTAATCTGGCGCTTCCATCGAACAATTTCTGGAAAAGTTTTAGCTGAAATTTCGTCCAACTCTGCAGCAGACCAATGCCAACTCAGCCACGTTAGGCTGCTCTCGTATAGAAAATATTTAGAAACGAATCTCGACACAAAAACACAATCAATTAATGCTCAAACATCATGGTTCTTCCCACATTACACTAATTACCTCCGTTGTGCAGTTACCCGCCGTGCAAACGAAATCGATATCCAAACCGAGTAGTAATTACATCCGAGCCAGAAACACGGAGTACGAAGTCTGCTTTCTGGTCACACCGTGGGAAGTTATGAACCTGTATGGCTGCGTGTACCGTATTGAAAAAAGCTTTGATCCACTCAAACCCCTATTTGTAATCCAATCGGCGATTGCTGGTCCTTCAAAAGAAGCACGAGTGCCTTTTAAGCTGAAGATGCTTGAATAATTCAGGTCGACAGTTAGGAAACCAAATACGGAATTAGTGCGTGGGGAAAGGTTTCGACGGTCGAACGGGCTTCCGAAGGATTTACTTTTCACATAATCATCATAAATAGCAAACAGGTCATAAGACATCCACGCAAAGCTTCTGCCGAAATCGATTCGTTCGTAGTAGTCGAGCATAATTGCACTTTGGAAACAACTACCTTGGGTTTTATGGCATTCAAAGTTGTACCGGATTCAGGTATCCAATGGCTATAGAAATTGAACGCATTAAAAGGTTCAATTCTGGCTCTTGTCATTTCGTAAGTAAACATATCTGACCTGAGAAAATCGTACAGAAAATGTGCCTGGATAGGATATAATTGTGGCAATCGCATTTCAGAAATGGCCTCCATTGCGAGATTATATTCGTAGGATTGTAGGCATCTCTGGTTCACAGGTAAGGTTTGTATTTGGGGGTAGATGTAGCCAACATGTGCAAAATATTTTACGTCCCAGTGATCACGGTACGGTAGAATGTGCGATTGTTACATGATTCCAGAACATAACAACAATCAACGAGTAGCACCGCGCAGGCGCGCATGCGGATCTCGTATTGAAAAACTGGCTATGTACTATTTTTTGTGCTCCTAGAAATTCCTGGGTATTTGTTAGAAAGCAGTTCTGCTCCGCTTTGCCTCACGATCAGATTCAAGGTCATCCCAATGTGTGCTTGAATGTGAATGAGGCAGTTGTTCATGAATCCGCTCTCAATTATCTCGTTCACATTCAAATGCAACTCGGGGTCGCTCAACGAAAGTACCGTGGATTGAAATTAGACGAAGCGGGTGATGAAACAAATAACAACAAAACAAAAATCAGCAGCATATTTTCAGATAATATCTAATAAATTGTAAAAGAAGGATTTAAAGAATTGAAACATTCTAACGCCTGGACTGAAATCAATTATTGCAACAGAAGTGGAAGGAATGACGGAGCAACTAATTCTGGAAAGTATGAAATTCAATATTGTAAATCGAAATTGATTTTTTCAGAACATTTTATGAATTGCGTTAAAGAGTTTTTTTTCTTGTTCGAGGCAAGTTTTTGATATTATTGGAAACATGCCTTTTCTACTGCAATGGGTGGCGTAACACATGCACATCGGCATCACGATTAGAAGTAATAAAATTAATGCATGTTTTTTTCAAGGAGTGTGAGAAGTGCCAAGTGTCGGTTCTATTACTTTCATAGCAGGCATTATTAAATGCAGCTTTTTTGGATTAAGTACCACGTCACTGGCATAAAGTGGTATTTACTATTTACCGGCGGCATAAAGTGTCAAAAAATGACAGAAATATAGAAAGTGGTGTAAAGTCTGAATCGCGCTCGTACTTGATAGAATCTTTGAGCTTCAAAACGAATAGGAAATTAGGGGATAATTGATCATTCAAAATAATTCCATAAACTTGGGGACAATTTTCAGGTTTAAAGTATAAAGCCCGTAGATTTGTGATAATTGTAAAGTTTGAATTCCCAATGTAATTCTATAATGAGATTTACAATTAAAATCATCACTTACAAGGCATACGTAAGTATTTTTTGCTTAAAAACATGTTTATTATGGGTAGTTTTGTTCGTTCAAGCAATTTCGTGATAGGGTTGAACAGGGCTAATTATATAACCAGTGCCGACCTAATTAATTAAAGTAATTTGGACCCATTTTGTTTTTATACTAAAACTTTTAATACAACTCGCTAAATAAAAAACAAAATTAACTAAAAAAAAATTTAATGTTTCCCCATTTTATTTATTTGACCTTGACCAAAATACTTTCTAGTTCTTTCGATATTTAAGTGATTAACTAATTTCAAATGTCGACAAGAAGAAAGCGGGCTTTGTGGCTTTTTATTTGGTGATGCTCGCGGAAGCTGAAAGCACGAAAGGGGAACGAGACATCATTAATTCAAACTATTTGCGTTACCCATGAAGTTTGGTTGGAACACGTTACAAATATTTGGAAAAAATAAATGTAGTATGCAAACAAAGCGTAAATTCCCCAATACTACCATAGTATCCTTGTGCTCCCGGTCGCAACTCTCTGATATTAACAATAACTCTCCCATGTATATCCATTTGTGTATACGAAGGGTATATAGTATTTACCTGTATATATATCTGTTGTATATGTATGACTAACTATGTAAACTCAAAATTTCTTTTTGTAGTAATAACATAACCAGTAGCGTCGGCAGGGCTAGGCCTACAAAGGAATTTGAAAATTTACACTAGATATGATGCAATTTCACATTTCGCTAAAGTTTACACTGCTTAAAAATTTTAAGCACTGTATACTGAATTTTAAGTTAAAATTCAGTTTTGCTAAAATGTGCATTAATGTAGGTTGATTAAATGCAGTTTGTTTTCAAATTTCACATTAGCCGTAAACCCGATCGTCCTCAGATTTTCGCTCTCAAAATTTTTTACACTATTCTCACAGATTTGTTATTAGCGAATCTCAAACAATCGCAGATATTCTCAGCTAAATCGCTGTATCTATGGCAATACAATGTAATTTTTTGCGATGCGATTATTTGAGAGAAACTGAGGATGATCGGGTTTACTGCTATTAGATTGTATGCAGTTTTGTGTATGTACCTATGTATACTATTTAGGATGCAGTTTTTTTAAAATTTGCATGACATAAGATCAGTTTTTTTAGAATTTACACTAGGTAAGTAGCAGTTTTTTCTGTAGGCCTACACGGAAACAAATCCTACCGACGCTACTGGTATTAACTCTTGCTGTATGTTATTTCCCGAGTTTCCATTAACTCTCTGACCTTGTGGCATAATTATCCATTGTACGGTAATAATAAACGCATTTTTCAATGTTGATCTAGAAATAAAAAAGGTATTCAAGTATTCAACGTTGTTAAAGAGCATCTATTATTGCGTGCCAATGCAATAATATATGCATGTATATGTATAATGTATAATTATCGCAACAAAGTCAAATCGAACTAAAATTAACTAAATTTAGTCGTTGTTATCGTAACACCTTAAGCAAATACATTTTTGACTCAAATATAAATGGGTATCATTGTAGGGTTACAGTCGTCGTCGTCGTCCGGTGGGCCTACACAAAACTTTTAAAATTCACACCAAATAAATAAGTAAACGTATAAATATAGTTAAAAGAAAGATAATGTTTAAAGCTGCCTATGTCATACATGTTTCTAAGCCAACGATTAGTATTCATCAATCGGAATCCGAATAAAATAACTCCTACCACATCGATGCTCTTTAAAGTCCAAAGCCTAATAACTGCATCATCTCCGACCCATAGGAGTAAAAAATCACAAATGTTGCTCACTAAAAGACACAAAATCGAAATCGAAGTTGGAACTTCTGATAAATTAACTGAATTAGTTCCACTAAAAATGCTTAAGAATCATGTGAATATGGCACACAAGATTTTTCTGTGTCCATTTAGAATAAACTACTGTGAACAAACGCAACAGTTCTATGCAACGTCAAGTGTTTGGCGAAAGGCAAGTAATTAATTAATTTAACAAAGATGGAATCTTATTAAATGTAATATTATGTGATCCATTGTTAAGTTCACAATTTTTAAAATTGATAACATAATATAATTACGTATTTCAGAGGTTAGTCACAGTTATTCATGTTCTTGTACTTTCCTTGATGCTGCGTCTCATTCACCATGAAGTGTCTTCCCTTCAAATAAATAATTTATATACGCAATGGACCACTGGAGTGTACTTGTTAAATTGGTTCCTCTTTGTATCCTCCGCCGCGTTTACATTTAATAGCCAGGAAGGTAGCACTGTGGGGTTTTTCAATCAACTTCAGATTGTTGGATCGGCATCTGTAGAATCAAATATTGGGCAAGTGTCGAATGATCAAAAGAGAGTTATTTGGACCTGTCTATCATCACCTTCTTCAAAGAAAGCAATCGTAAAAAAAACTTTCAAAAAATATACCTACTTGGCGTGCTTAGTTTTTTGGAAAAATGCAGGGATGTGGTCCAAAATCAATGTTGAAACATCATATTTTTAACTATATGTAGGGATCTGTACTGTCGTTTCTTTTATCGTCGTATATCATATTGAGTGGACTTCGGGGTTGGTATTTGTTCCTGCTAACTTCCACTGGCACAGAAACCATTGATTACGCAAAAACGCGCCGGTTTCTGATGGATCGCACGCACAAACTTTATTTTGGTAGCGTCAACTACACCAATTCACTTCAAGTGCAAGGTTAACATTTACCTCACAAGAGATTAACAATCTAATCGGGCTTTTAAAATTACTGCGCGACTGCACTGTGGTTTTTGCTGTGATAATCCACTGATTTTATTTCTATAATTTATTTCAGATAATTATTCGTGTTTTGATTATCTGCTGACATTGACCTACGTTTATTTAAATGTAGCGGCCATCATGCTAGATGTAGTGGGATTTTATTTTATGATTGGAATTTCATTTACATCGTGGACAGTAGTTAGAACGTGGTTCAAGAATGTCAGTGTGCTGCCCCGTGGCTTGACCGAGTTAAAATGGGTACCAAATGACTTTCTTATTTGTGTGTTGAGTAAATTGTATGTTTCGAGAACAAATTCACTGACACGAATCCGAATTGGACCTTTTTATCAAAGTACACTAGATCTAAGAGTTTGGGTTTACATTACGCAGAAACACGTTTGGTTTTTAAAGCATTATTAATCATGAGTAGATAGATATATGATTGATGATAGTTCTTATTATAAAGCAAATAAGTTTCTTGTTCCTCTGTTGTATTCTAACGCTAATTCTAGGCACTGGAATCCGTTGACAATATCTGTAAGGCTTTTGAATACAGCGAAGAAGCATTTGGCTTTATTTACTGCGCGTCTTGCCTGGGATTAATCCCACTGTGGGCAATCGAGCTTCCGGACTTATTTTCAGATGATATATCAAAGCAATTTGGACGGCTAGTTACCATAGTTGAATTTATCTGTGTTGTCTTTCCAGCAGCAAGTTTAAATGCAATGGTATGACTTTTATCTCAAAATATCTTTAGACGCTAAGAAAAAGGGTCAGTATCATGGAAGTATAAATACCTACATATCGTCGGTGAAGAGGCAAAATGTCGCTTACCCCTATTGTTTTTAATGGGATTCAAATGGATAGGCGATATTTTGCCTCTTCACCGACGATATGCTGATGTCTAATGGAATTCCACCTTTGCATGGACATTTACATTTACATAATGCACGATGTCGTGAAAATTATGACAAAACTCTAAAATATTATATCCGATCTTGTCTTAGCGCACATTTCCCAATTAATTTCTGTGTACCAATTGTGAACAAATTATTGCAATTTGTTAAAATAATTCATTGAAATAGACGATTTAATGTATTCAGTGACATTTTCACAGTAATGTTTAACATTAACATCGGTCTATTATATAGTGACCTTTGAAACTTTTAGATAAAAACATTTCCAGCTTGGATACAATTTACTTACTCAAAAATCAGCGGTACATTAGTCGATGGAAGCCTCGGGCTGGAAACCCGTATTAATGTGATACTTCATCAGTTGAATTCGAACAGTGTTGGTCTGGGTGGCAAGATATTTGTGATCACATATGGTTTTATCGGAAATGTAAGTTTATAATAAATGCATGCCATATCAACATCAACTTGAAGTAACGATGGTAACATTTAATAGAAAGGACAAGTTAGGATGACTTGAATGAAATTCTCTGTGAACATGCTGTTTATTTAAAAACAGATGTTTACATAATGGATTTAAAATCGTAGAAGCTTTTGAATAGCCCTTCCCCAATTCCCCAAATGGGAATTTTCGACAAAAAACACAAAAGAGTTTAAATATCAAGATCATTGATGTTTTATTACTCCCTGAAAAAACGTTGAATGTTTGGGAAATAAGTACGAGCGAATTTTTAATCAGTCATGCTTACTTTTCCTACACGGAAGTACATATTAATCATGCATGTAATTTACATCGGAAACCAATGAAAACAATCACGCCGAATCTTTATTTATTGATTTCAGGCAATGAGTACAGTGGTGACCTACTCAATAATTATTAATCAACTAAAGACACCTTCTTCATGAAATACCTTTGCTCTTATTCATGGCAGCCCATCAATTTTGCTAGTCCAGTCTAGTATACTGTATACAGCCTTTTGTTAATAAATATAGTTATTTTGTCGCTAATTCTATAAAGTCGCTGAAAATTTCAACAATTCACTTCACTAATACTTAAGGCTACCGGAAAGCATAAAAAGCATGAAAAGCATTTAAAGCATTTGTATGGTGGTCGCCACTTTTTTTAAGCTTTTGTCAACCTACTTAGACCAGAAAAGACAAAAAAAAAATTTTGAAAAAGCATAAAAAGCATTTTGTGGTCCAAAAAGCGTATTTTTAGCATTTTCGAGCCCAAAAATGCAATTTTAGTAAATCGAACCAGATTTTCATGGATTTAGATTTTATTTTCCTGCGAAAACTAAATT